>LD365881.1:42513-66092 GCA_001465055.1 Ptychodera flava | reverse complement strand
ACAAGCCATACTTACCCTTTGTAACTTCTTCAAACATTCTGAGATGTAAAGAGTGATGTAGATGAGAGTTCTATCAGTAGTACTCTGGAAAAAAATGCAAACAAAAGAGATTCATACAAAACCAGTCATAGTCACTAATGCTGAGATGTTTTTCTAGGTTTGAAACCGCTTGGTGCATGTTTGATGGATCTTGTGATGTCAACCATTTTTTATCAATTACTCTCTCATTGAAGTAAACATCATATGTTACATATCATGTACTAATCCAATTTCAGTACAAGAAGATCAAAAATTATGAGAAAAAGAGGAAGATGATTCCTTTTTCCACAACTTCTGTTTACATGATTATCACCGAATTTCCATATATATATCATTAGATTTGAAAACCTTTGATGGAATAATAAGTTCAGTAGTGAGTGGTGCTCCACTGCATTTGTAATATCTTCAAATCTTGGAGGGCATCATGGGATTGACTTTTTGCATATGTAGCTATCATACTTTATACACAAACATCTATTTTCATGATTAAATATTGCCATTTTAAAAGATTTTACTGAATCAGACATAAACTACATGATCGTATGTAAAATATAGCTCAGCAAGTTCATGATGTCTGGACAAATGAGCATTGAATCAATGACAGATGCTGGGTGCACCTTTATTCGTCATTACGGTTCAACATCCGGCTACCATGTGTGTTTCAAATCATTAATTATGGGGGCACCCTTAGACAAAAGACGACCATTGTAAGAAAGATTGGAGCCATTTTACTTCAGCTACAAGTACAAGAGGGCTGGCTCACCTTTACTTCATAATTTTTAAAGAAGACGTTGGCCTTGAAGAACTGTATGGCGTCATCTATAATGTCATTCTCAGTTGCTGTGGAAAGTAAATCAACATGATTGGCAAACAAGATACCTGCTACATTTTTACCTATACTATGACTGAAAATATTTAAAATTTGATAGCCTTGGGCATGCTTACACACATGAATTTAAACATTGATACTGTTAAGTCAGAAGATGACAAAAAAGAACAAAGACTGCTTTCTATGTCAACGTTACAACCATCATGACAAAAATGTTTGGGGAAATAAATGAGGCTGAGAATTTACCAATCCTCACAGTACATCAACAGAATTTGAAAAGTGCTGATAATGGTTGGTTAGCAGTGTTCCCTCTAAGGTTTCGAGAGGGTGCGCAACTTGAGGTACGCCTGATTGCCTCAGAGCTGGGTCCGTTCATGTATATGCTAATTTATTGAGGTAAGTCACAACGTACAATGAACGTTGGTGGCAACTGCGCCGCCAACGGGCGCTAAACTCGAAACGCGGAAGTAAAATCTACGCTGAGATCGCACATTTCGCCCTGAGTTATCATTTTCAAAATTAATACCGATTGAAATGACTGAGACTAAAGTTGCGCAAAGCATGAAATTTCACTGCGAGAGCAGTCGGAGACACTGCGCAATTAGCGCGCAAATAAGCCTTAGGGGGAACACTGTTGGTTAGATTGAAGTTTATTGACAGCCATTTCTTGATTCATCAGTGTATATTGGTGACATTCTGCATAACATTCAATTGCTTTTATAAACTTCAATTTACGTTAGCATATATGTTAATTCATGGCATCAGTTGATGAATTGAACTGATGGAAAGCATTTCCAGTTTCACTCACTGTTGAATTATTTTATCATTTCATTTCCTTCCTTGTTTATCTATTTCTTCAGCATAAACATGGCTTACATTGTGCAATACAACACAGCAAACTAAACACAATCTCAAAAGGGTCATGTTCTATTTGATTTCAATCATACTGGTCTTTTGGGAAAATTAGTGGAAATGGCCCCCCCCCCCTCTCTCTCTCTCTCTCTCTCTCTCTCTCTCTCTCTCTCTCTCTCTCTCTCTCTCTCTCTGCTGGACACACAAGACAAAACAATACAGATTGGGTCATTACCCTACATGCAGTTTGATAACATGATCTTAAACAGAAACACATTTCAACAATAAATGTCAACTTACTTTTTGGTGCTGGTCCTCTGAACTGAGTTTTCAATGGCATTAGTGCCATGTTGCCCACTGACAAAGGCGCTTCCATTGAAGAGTGATAGGCCTACAAGCAAATAAATATGTTTGTTTGAACTTGCTCGGTGATATGTGACATATCACTTACTAAAAGCTACACAGACAAAACCTTACACATGGCTGTCTTGCAATGATACATCAATATGTACTCATCTTACTAAATGTGTAATGCAGCAGTCAGTGCAATCACCATGGGGGAGGGGCTACCTCAACAATATGGACAAATGTGGGGGATAAGGATTTGTCACAATACTGAGTCTGAGGCAAGGGCAACAGCGCTGTTCACAGTCACTGGTTTGTTACTTAATATAGCTGCACAAGTATGACATCAGACTCTATTGCATGAAATGCAGACAAATTTTGTTTGTGTTGCACACATGGCTGTGGTTGCAGCTTGTAGTATGAGCGTTAATACCTGTCTTTTAGTATTTATAGTTATACTAGCTTTCACCTTGTAAGTTGTAGTTTCATTCTGGCATCAGTTATTTCCAAAAGAGTAATCTCAATTTGCAAAAAACCTATTCATTTTGGACATTAGATTAATGAGACAACGACTACGTCATTTGCAAGCAGCTCTGTCTCATTACTTCACTTTGAGTGTCCCCAGAAATTTTTTATGTACCAAAGGTTCAAATTTGATTACTTTGGGTTTGGATTTTCTTGATTGTCTCGCCCAACAGGGAGAAGCATTTGGCAAATTTCATAAGACTGATTTCTACATCCCAAACGTAACCTGATGGGGTTATGAGGTAGGGGATGACCTAGCTGTAGTACAGTAGCTCGAGGTTTTGCCTGGTTATTTGGGTCGGACGGCAAAACCAGATTTTTGCTCTCCGATCCAAATACCCAGGTAAAACCTCGAGCTACTGTACTACAGCTAGGGATGACCATGGATGTAAAAAGATACATCCAATGGGTTGACATTGACTGCTGAATAAAGTGTCTGCATCCAAGCTTTCCAAATTTTGAATGCTTGAGACCAAACTATTTGCTGGTTTGCGGTTTACTGACCAGTGAATTCGATAAAAATTTTTCAACGTGAGACTTCTAGACCTTCACTTCCCTACCACATTCAGACAGTTTGCTGTTCAATAACAGCCCCACCCACAAAACTTCCCGACTTTAAAAATCAGTTTCATGGCGTCTCCGTTTCATTTCATGCCTGCGAACAACTTAGCGACAATGAAATATTGCTGCAAAGGAAAATTAGGTGATCCGCTCACCCTATAACTCGGCGGCATAATGTAAGGTTGCACTTCTTAGAAGCACAGTGTAATTCCTACATGATTTTCAAACTCGGAAGTAACATTGAGCAAAATGGTGAGGAAGTTCCATCGAAATTGAATGTCCCAACAAAGCCAATGTATTGCAGAATTCTGTAAGTTATCGTTTCAGTTTGGAAGGATAATACATTATTATTATATGTTCCAAGATTTGCAGAGTGACGGGCATAAAATAGCTAACATACCGGCATCTTTTCAGTGATTTGGAAATCTGTGTTCTCGTCGAAACAGGAAGTCGTATTCTGAGTGAATGCGGCTCACCTATATATCACGTGATCATCGGACCCTTTAAGATACCTAAATCAATGAAGGTCAAGGCACAGTTTGGCTTCTGCTTTAAAACCTATCTCTATGAATAATCATGCATTCCTACTATTTTATGTATAAAACTTAGTTTAGGGTTACCGAGTTGCATTACATGGAACATTGTTTGCTTCTCATTGTGGTTTTCCAAAGCCATCATACTACCATTATTTTTGACTAAATTGAGGAGTCTACCATGTCCAACATGGCTGCTGCCACTGAGTTCAACGGAGCAAACCAAAGTCTGTGGCGTTTCTCATGATCCTTGCGCATCAATACGCATGAGGTTCCTTTGCAACTAAACAAGATCTCTGTTCATCCCATCTCGCAAGTTATCTCTTCGCTGTAAGGCTGCTAGTGAACTCGTAATAAAGCACCCGCGCCTTTAGTCCGCGCGTACGACGCGTTGCTCGCACGGTCTCCAGCCCAGCGTACACCATGTGTACAGTGTAGAATCCGGTAACAGGTTGCACATTCTGGGGTCTGTCACGTATGCCGTATCTCTACTCCTTTTGTAGCGGTGATTTCAGAGAAGCGGCCAGGAAACATGCCACGATACGCTCAACTTGTCATGGGTCCCGCTGGCAGTGGAAAGGTATTCAGTTCGGCACATTGATGGTTCTGCCATCTGATAGTTGTGATGACTTGTAGTTTTCTCTGGGATATATGGTGGCAGGGTTGTGTTGTTACCGGCTGCGCCTCCAATGGTTGGATGCGCAGCCGATAACAACACGCAGAGCTAGTAATTGTATTGTAGTTTGTGCAGAATGCATTACATCTGTCGGGCCAATACTTCTTATTTCGATGCTCTTGAGAGAGAGAGAAGTAGGAAAGTACACTTGTTGTTTTCGAAAACAAAAATAGTGAAAATCTCAAAATATTAATTGTCTATAAATATTTGTTTATTCATTCATTATTTACTTTTTAAACTTTATTTATTCAGATGTCAACGTTTTTGGTTATCAGTATCTTTATGTGATTGTTAAATATGTTGTCTATCTATTATCACAGTATTATCCATTTTGAAATATTTAGAATTTAAGATAAGAATTTTTTTTCAGAACAGCTTGCAAATATTGCAAATGCAAGCATAGACCCTCGAGAACATTTTCTCTAGGATATATGTTGTAAGGCCAGAGTTAACAAGCAAATTACTCTAACTTTTTATAATTTTTGTACTATTTCTGTTTTAATGTCAATCATAGTTTATTGTACTACTCCCAAAGCATGTCCAGATACACATTATTCAGGTTGTCAACTCAGCCTGTACATGCACAGACTACATTGCAATTGTTGATAAGTGGATCCTAGTCAGGATGAAACAATAACAGTGCATTTTATACATATATATGTTATGTCGACAAGCTAAACATTTGGTATTTCAATATGCTTTGGGAGACGAACAAGAAACTGAGGTTGACATTAAAAACAAAAACGGTGTAAAAGTCATTGAAAATTTGAGTTACTGGTGCTTTAACTAATTTATGATTATTGATGCTGAATAGTGCACTCGCAGTTGTCATTGATTTCATACCAAGGGGGATCCAATCTAACTCAGTAACACTGGCCATAATAAAAATGCGTTCCTAGTAGTATGTCCTCTGAACATTGGGTACTGGTATGTAGGTACTGAAGTCTTTTTAATGTTTCCTTTGCATGACCTGCATCCTTGAGGAAAGAGTAAAGTTTGATTTTCAAATCTATATTTACCAAAGTAAAAAAATTGAATGTCTATCGAGGATAGGATGCCTATACTGATGTGTACAGAGAATTTTAGTAAAATTTGGTAAAAATTAGGCGGTGATAATTTACCAGAACATACCCTATCACAGAAGAGAAAAAATGACTCCACACACAAGTTATGAATTTGTGTTCTGCTTCTTGATTTTTCTGAAACCCTAGGATTAGACCGTGGTGTTGAAAAAAGTTTTCATGTTTATTAGAAGAGACTGTATAACCATTCCAACAGTACCAGTAATGTACCGTGATATCTCTCCATTTATATTACAGTCTACATATTGCTCCACAGTATTTCAGCACTGTGAAGCTATACAGAGATCTGCTCATATCATAAACTTGGACCCTGCAGCTGAATATTTTGATTATCCAGCCCTTGCAGGTTAGTTCACATTTTCCTGTAGTCATTGCTGTTTTTGGATGTCTCAAGGAATATTGCTGAAGTTCCCAGTAGTATCAAATTAGGAAATAAAGAAATTTTGGTGTGCCACACCATTGTGTAAGGTACATGTAAATTTATTTAGTTTCAGTGGTTGCCTGATTTTTTTTTTCCGCTCACATTTGCATCATTTACTTTCCAACTCTCCAGATATCAGAGACTTGATTCAGTTAGAGGATGTGATGGATGATGAAGGCCTAAAGTTTGGTCCAAATGGTGGCCTTGTCTTTTGCATGGAGTAAGTCAGTTGGCATCTTCAGAAACACAGCTGAAAAATCTGTGGGCAAACAAGCTCTTGAATTTATTCTCAAAGAACAGCTGTAACTTTTTATGCAATTTTTTTTATTTGATGTTCAGTTTTTTGCTATACACAATTTAGGTTCCTAATCCTTGAATCATATTGAAGTACCTAGTATGAAACTTGTCAACATAGCCTGGGCCTGTAGTTGTGACTGTTCTGTAGAATTCACTTGTCCACAATATGAATAACATAGCATATGTTATGCAGTTTTATTTTGTTAGCAATGCCAAATTACTGTGTTTCAATTAAAAATAGGAATATCATGCATACGTTTTTCCCGGAATAAAAATAATGAAAACTTTATCCTGCATTACAGGCTTCATCCTTCCAAGTAAAACTCACAAATTCATTGTGATGTCTCAGATATCGTTTTCTCTTCAAAATTTTTTTAATGGTGATCATTGATGCGACATCAACGAGCCCATGTACATTTACTTTGAAGTTCAAGAAAGTTCAAAAAAATGCTGTTACTGTACAAGAGCTTTAGAGCTTTTAGTTCTCCACCTCTTTTGCATGTCAAACACAAAAACTTTCTTTTAAATATGTTGTAATCAATGTACTTTATACTTTCTTGTCACAAGTTTTCCATTTCTATATGTTAACAATTTATTATTTGTTCCATCTTTCCATACAGGTACTTTGCGCAGAACTTTGACTGGCTGGAGGAACAGCTCGGAGACATTGAGGATGACTATATCATATTTGACTGTCCAGGTGATCATATTTCGAGTTTTTCTATCAGATGTGCCATCACCTGATCAGCACCAGGGAAAGGGCAGGCAGGGCGAGGCAAACATTAGTACGGAAATTGAAAGATATATATGTCTCTCCAATTGGTTAGATACAGACGTAAATCATTTTCCATGTACCATTCTTTTAGAAATCAACTAGCCAATAAATGTGGCGTTATGATATTTCAACCCTTCCTCGTCTCATCTTCCAAACCATGTTTAGTTTTTTCCACTGCACTTTGTAGTTTTCCACCTTTCATAACGTGTACATGAATCACTTCAGATGTGGCCTTGCCAATGAGTGGAGTGAAAAATATTGCTTTTGAGAAGAGTTTGGCTCATATCAGTGCGTTCTCTTGCATCCAGGGCAAATAGAGCTCTACACTCATTTACCAGTCATGCGGCAACTAGTCGATCAGCTACAACTTTGGGATTTTAGAGTTTGTGGTGTCTTCCTGGTGGACTCACAGTTTTTGGTGGAAACGCCGAAGTTCTTCTCGGGTAAGAAAACCAAAGAAGGCACATTGTCATAGAATTTTAGAGGTGCAGCCTTGATTCTCTAAACCATCCCCACACCTTCCAAGTATATAAATGAAAGAACATTATTGATAAACAATGCGGTTTGACCAAGTGAGGGGTTGTGAAAGGAGTCCAGAATGTATCAGACAAGGCAACATTTTAAAATAATAAGATACCGTTTGTGTTGAATTTTCTGAAAAGTGATGTTGAAACTGACAAGCTCCCATGGCTTTCTAATAAGCACAAAGCTTAAAATGTAACATCTGTTCTTACAACACATCAAGAACAATTCCTTTGCTGTCTGTTTATTTGAAACTGAAGGGTGCATCTTTGTGGTAGCCTGTTAAAACAAGATGTACTGCATGATTAACAGAACTTTCAAGTGTGGGAATGCTATTATATTGGTGACATTTGCAAGCAAACAACTACCATAAAGTGCAACGAAATGTACAGTTGTTGCAAACTTGACAGTTTCCGTCGCTGTCTGTCCGAATACAGGAATTCTGGCAGCATTATCAGCAATGGTCAATTTGGAAATACCACACGTCAATGTGATGACCAAGATGGATCTGCTGAGTGGCAGTGTCAAGAAAGAAGTGGAAGAGAAGTACCTGGATCCGGAGCCTGAGCTGCTACTAGCCGAGTCTGACCATGTCTCCAAGAAGTATGAGAAACTCAACAAGGCTCTGGCGACAGTGGTGAGTGGTCACTCAGATGTAACAGTTAAGAGGGATAAAGTTGCTGTATTTAGACACAGGTCAATTTGGTCGGTTCTGTATTGCTTTACAGGTCAGTCATGAAGCTGTCTGGTATTTTGAAACTTGATGAAAAAATTGATGTACAATCTAGCTGCGCATGCTTTATGGACAGAGCGGCCTAGGGTAGAGTGTGTCTAAGAGACGGATATTCAGACCATCAAACATACACAATGCTTTGCACTTATGCTGCTTGTATGGTCTGATTTTGAAGTCCATGGAGTAAATTCACTTTTCACTGCCATTCCTGTGAAATTTTAACCAGCTTTTTTCATTTTTTTCCCATTTTTCTCTCCAGATATCTGATTACAGCCTGGTAAATTTTTTCCCACTTGACAGAACGGACGAGGATTCAATTGGTTCTGTGCTCTTTAACATAGACAATGCAATACAGTATGGAGAAGACTTAGAACCCAAGGAATTACAGGAAAGAGAAGAAGATGAAGAGACAAATGACACTGATGATGATGATGAACCCTTTTAGGAAATTCTGCAAGTTCGTTATCTCATTGTGTAAGGAGGAAGAAGAAAGTATCTTAAAGTCATGGGCAACAGAGTTGGTCACTGACTTTGTCGCCAAGAGTGGGTTTTTTTGCACAAGTGGTTAATCACATGCATGACCTGGTGATGCTGTTTGACATCACCAGTGAGTTAAGTAGATGGCACGAATAAAGATAATGTGAACAGACCATACAGTTGAGAGTGCCATACCACGCTTACTGTTACCACCTCAGTGTGCATATAGCGTGAACCTGATGGTCAATTTTGTTACTCGTTCATTCCTGAAAGCATACAGGATTTTTGAAAGGCGATACAGGCTAACCAGTGTGTGACAATTGTGTCAGCTGAGGTTTTTACTTTGTATAGCCAGTGTCATTACAACAACTATGTCATACTGAGCGTGTTTCTGATAAAACCCTAGGTGCAAGAAGAGTGCTCCGTGTACCATGGAAGAATAGACTTACTTTTGTCATTGATGACATTTTACAAAGAGTCTTCATTTGATCTTCCATATTTTAAATGGCTCTTTCACAAGCTGTACATATATATCTCAGTAGGTCAGTGTCCCTGAATGATAGTGAGAGTCTGAGACATTTTCAGATATTTGTTACAGGTGATCTCCGGTGCAGAAAGTGACCACTGGTGGCGCTGTCCAAGATAGTAGCACTGTAAGACAATCACCAGGGAAAAACAACTTTCCATGATGTGTAGGATTGATTTGAAAAAGAGATCAGTTAACAATAAATAGAATGTTCCTCAGAGATGGATATGTGGACTCAAAGATTTACAATATTTTGCTAGTATGATGCATGAGTAAAATCATTTTTTAAGGTCGTCAAGAAAATAAAGTTTTTACAGTCTAGTTTTTTGAAAATTGAGACTTTTAATTTTCTCCCATTTAGTCCCTATGATGATAGGTAGCCATTATAATTTCTAATATCAGTTATAATGTATGGTTTATTCCTCCTGTACCAAATTATGCATGATGACCCTCTATTTTTGTCAAAAGAGTCTAAAATTTCCTTTTGGAAAGTTTGAGCAAAAGTTTAAAGTTTTTAGTTTCAAGGCACGTTACCAACATAAGGCCAAGAAAAGTAAAAAGTTTGTTTCCCATCCTGGACATATTGCAAAAATAATGCAGTGACGCAGAATTTTTTTCTTTTTCACACTTTTAATTCTTCAACCAACAAGAACGCACAAAAAACATGACAACAACATAGGAATGCACTCAGAGATAAATGCACAGCAGTGTTGCTTTAGTATTTTTGTACAACAGTTCTGCGGTTTGACTTTTAGTGCAGCAATGCAGAGTTTGACAGCTTAATATAACAGTGACATATGTGTACAGTTCTGAATTGAATGTTAGTGTCAGTTATTTTGTATACAGTTCTGTTTTATTCAGCACTGTGTTATTCACTATCGTTGTAAGTTTTCGCGTTAATTTTTTTTTTCCATTTTATTTCCTCATGAGCAGATAAAAAAGGTTGACGTGGCAGGTCTTAATTGATGCATGCAAGGATGAGAAACAAACTTAGTTTCTTGGCCTAATGGATGATTGTGATCTATGTGTGTGACAATGGTAGCGACAATTTCCTGGCATCGCCAAAACTATAGAATAGTAACAATAATATACCCTCTCCCCACCCATAATGGACTCATGCAAACTTCACACTTAATAATGTACTTGGCTGCACCTTATACATTTTGTTGTACAAAGTTTCCTTTCATCCATTATGGTGCAGGAAGGGTACATTATTGTGTAAATAAACTTCTAATTTTCATATGTATAGACAACTGTTGTGTGCATCTGTAATTTTAATATATGTGAAACAAAATAAATTTACCCAACAAATTTTCACAAAAAGTTTCCAAAACTTTCATTTCTTATGCTGACTTCTTCAGCAGCTTTTATACAGTTTCACGTCTTTCAGTATCTAGGTGAAACAAACTCTAATGTGCTCAAGATTGACACCTCTCTTCTATCATATAGTGGCAAGTATTGCAGTTAGTTTAGCGGCATGCTCAAGAGAAGTAGACTCTCGCCAGTCGCTTGTACTGCTTGGTCCGCGTAGCTCCTCGTGCCTTCGGCACTCGATCTCGCACCTTCGGCACTCGGCCTCGCGCCTTCGGCGCTCGATCGCCTACGTTGGATTGCTACCGCACTTTAATAATGTGAATCCGGACAAAGAAGGCACGAGGGACTGTCGACAGTCTAAAGAGAAGAGCAAGTTTGCAATGGTGTGTTTGATATCTCGGTAGAAGGTGGACAGGCCGGCACACACACAAATTTTGGAATGTATTTCTGAAAACTTATTTAGATGGAGCTGCATGTTACCAACAGTTTTTTGACTTTCGTTAAATTCTGTTTGAGGCTGGTCAATAACGGTAAAATTGTTTGAGACTACCCTGCATATAAATAAAATGTCATATAGCCTTAACTGTGAAGAGGCATGAAGTAAAAATATTATTGCCTGAATACATGGGTTTATGTGCCCTCACAGTAGGAGATAATTTTCCCTCCCGTGGCCCAGGATTATTCATACTTACCACTGCACATGCCTGAAATCGTATTCAGACAGTTACCCCAAAACCTACATTACAAATTGAATGATTCCGATGGACCAGTTAGAGCCTGGGTTAAGGACATTTGGCTAGGGTACGTTTCCAATCAGTTGAAAATTTCGGGTATTTTACAGTGTCCCGCTACCTAAATTTTAGCCAAAGAAGCAACAGCAAACAAACAAACACAACAACAAACAGTAGGAATCAGCCAAACAAGAAAACGCTAATGGAGTGAGATTTTATTGCAAATATTTATTTTCCAATGTCTATTTATGCAACAAGTTTTATTAGGAAAGGAAACAAAAACTGGACAAAAAAATATGAAATCGTACCTTGTCTTTCCTGAAACCAGGAAAAATACCTACATACACAATGACCTTAGTACTAACTAATTTTTTTTTTACTTTTTTTTGTTTTTTGTCTTCTTGAGTTTTGTCAACATATCTACTAAACAAATACATATGTTACATTGTTGTTTTTTTGTGTGTAATTTTTTTTCCTCAGTTTTAAAAACTTTTCATACATTTAATTACATATGTATTCAAAATACGAGGCTTTGTAATGAAATGAGAGTCCTTTGAGAGAAGGCAGGGATTCCATACCACTCTAAAAAAGTGAGGGGGGGGGACTGTTCTTGTATACCATGAGAAAAACCTCAATTTTTTGGATGCTTATATGTATCGGGTACAAGCTTTTTCTGAATGAAATATGCAAACCATACAATAGGGCCATTATGCCTCCTGTTGTAAGGCATACACTTAATAAAAGAAATCTTTCATTATTTTTTTTCTCGTATTTTTTGTTTTTTTCTTGAAAGAAATTTGTCCTACATGGAAACATTGATGCAGTGTTTCAAAGGCTACGTACACTATATGAACTTGACAGAAGAGATTTTTTCCAGCTACTATGAGGTAAATAATTACAATCAGTTACACTCAAAACTTTGGGGATGATGCATGACCAGGTGCACTTTGTTTTACAAAAATGGACAAAGACAAAGGTGAGTTGGGCAATAAAATATAGAGTAGCAATTGATGTTTTCAACAATAAACCATTATGAAAAAAAACTAAAATCTTTTGTTGGCTTTTTTTTTGTTACTACTAAGTCTACCATCAGATTGTCCAATAAATCGTGAACTGCCTTCAGGTAGGATCTACAGGTTAACTATCGAGTCAAGACACCACCTGAGTTCATAGTAATAACCCATGAAATCGGCAGGAAAATTACATGTACACAAAAAAACCAATACATTCTTATCAAAATTACAGCATTACATTCAAAGGTGATGATTTGGAAATATTTGCATTGTGCACTATTCACCTTGATTTGACCTTGTCCAAGTCACTGAACTAAATATTTACTATACAAGTCTAGTATCAATAATTTTGATTAACCTGTCCAAAAGTTACCTGCAAATTTCAATTTTTTTACATTTGATTTTGTCTCCCGGTATGGAGAACCTCACAGAACTAGAATTAAGAAGGAATTCAGTTTCATATAACCTAGAAACACTCGAAGCAGAGAGACGTTTGCTGATGAAGCTGCCATGGTTAGAAGTCCAACTTTCCATTACACCCCTCTAACCTTTGTGGTCTCAATGCCTTCTCAAATATTTTTCAATGGGTGTGTCAAACCAAGTATCATGTAAACTTGGGTGATGAGAAGAGTAACAAATGTTTAAGCCTGCATTTGTTTGAATGACAGTGAATACGTGATGCACAGAATTACGCACAAAAGTACATGAACCACAACTTTGTTCTGTGGAAACTACAAACTGAGACAACAGTACTAGAGTTGATTATTAGGGACAAAGTCAGTTTTCTGGTACTTTGTCTATAACAGGAAAACATGAAGTACCAAACTTAACCATGAATTTATACATTTTTGATAGATACCTTAATTGGTTTCTGAAAATCCTCACTGTATAGACAATGCAGAAGTTGGTGATGTGCTGTGGGAGATAGCAGCCTATTGGCACATATTTCTGTTGGATAAATTGAAATCATGTCGTGTTCTACATCTGTTCGGTCTTTAAACCCTTTGACCTCCTATCTACCAATGGTTGTTGGAGTCCAAGTTTACCATGGAAAATAATGTTTTGGGCTTAACCATGGTGTTGAAAGAGTGAAACATGGTTGAAGGTATTTTATGTTGCACTCTCATTAGGCATGTTTTGAGAAAAACAGAACAATGTGGCTCACTGTTTAGAGGATATGCACAGTGGACAAAGAGTAATGTCATAAGACGAGACTTTGTCCCTTTCAAATAGGAATGACACATAAATTTTCAGAATGCCATTGTAGGAATCTTGATCAAACTCCTTTGATGTTTTGTGTAATTTTCTCAAAGATTTAAGTTGACCAAAACATGTCATTTGTAAAACCAATAAACATATTGGTGCCTGCACAAAGAGAAGAAAACTGTGGCAAAAATTTTCCAATTCTTACGTTAAGATATACTCTCAAATCAGTGAGGAGAGTTTTAAGGTGAAACAACATGACAACAAACATTAAAGACAATTTTTGCACAGAGCTAATAAATGTCATTACACTTTTAACTATCAATCACTCAAGCACTACTTTCCCTAATTTGCTGTAAAACTAGAACAGGTTACATTTACAACAGGGAAACAAGGGTATTCTTCAGCATGTTGGTATTCGAGCTTTGCATTGTTTGTCAGTATTGTTCACAATGTTGAAGTTCAAGGGTGTACGTGTACGTGTGCAAATGATAACTGTGACGGGGACAGTGAGATTCAAAATGTGAAAAAAATTCCAACCACACAAGAGGTCGGTTACAGTAGGCTGCAGTATGTTTGAGTCTGTAAATGAGCAATGTGAGTCCCATGGTAAGCTGTTCTGTTGTTTCAAATGAGGAAACACGGAAAATCACTTTTCAGCCATTCAAGAGCAAAATCGAAAAAACAGACTTCACTCCCGTTGTTTGTTTAAAAAGGTCTCCATGAAAAAATTGCCACAACAGCTTGAAAAAAGAAAGAAACTGTCAAGAAATCACTGAGAGCACAACATTACATTGAGGATGTCTGTCTATATCATTTCATTGCAAATGTTCTGCTAGCTGGCTACAGCTAACTCGGGGGAACTGCCCACTCTACAGTGCAGTTCATAAGGACAAACACTTGGATAAAACTCCCTTAAAATATCTCTATCAAAACCAGCACACTGTCATATTAGAGTATACGAGCCAAGGCAGATGATGAACTGTATTGTGTTGTCATCAATTTACAAATTAAATAAATGGAAGAACATGAGGCAAGATTGAGAAAAAACAGAAAGGACAAACCACTACTCCACCTAACTACACTGAGAAATTTGTCACCTACAACTACCGACAAGTCAACCGTCTAATCTCATGTGGAAATAATAATTTTGCAGGTATTTGAGTGACCCTATAATTGACCCTGTCCAGGGAGTTTTAGTTACTGCTGTTGCTCTCCCGCCTTTCCGCTGTGGAGCTGTCGTGACTTCTCTCGTCCCGCGGCTTCCCTGTTCCAAATATACTGGCAGATTGCGAAGATTGGGCTCGCTGGTTGACAGGTGCTGCGACTGTGCGTGGTGCGAGTTTAAGTCTCGGTCTGGCGGCTGCTTCCTCTGAGGAAACGACAAGACAGGTAGAGGATAAGAAAAGGCTGAATGAGAATACCTAATTAATTTTCTGCTCAGTGCTTCTTGCACAAAAATTGTTTAATAAGAAAATAATAATTGAGAAAATTTGTTTAATAAGATAAACAGTATTGTAAGGCATGATCGGGAGAAGATGAAATGTCATCAGAATGCAGCAGAAAAGAAATATTTTAAATAGAAGTATAATCAGAAAGGTTATCAGGCTATTGCTTGTATGCTGAAGTGGTGGTACACTATATCATGTAATTGCAATAGATTGCACAGGGTCTACTTATCAATGGCATCATATTTCATTTGTTATACATTTTGACCTGTTTTAGTATCATCCATACCAGTACAACAGCTGTTCACAAAAAAAGGAAGTATCCATATTAGTAAGTGAAAAAATTCCAACCAGATTTAAATCCTCAAAACTCTGGTATTTGAGTTTATCAGAAATTAATATTCATGGTAATTTTCATTGTCAGAGCAAAATTTACAGAAACTTGTGTCATGATAGAGTAGGTTAATACAATTTTCATGGCATTAGTACCTGGAGTTGGTTCTCTGAGCTCATCTTCAGCTCTGGGCCCTTCTCGCCTATCTCGGTAGTAGCCTCCCGATCCTCTGCTACCTCCTCCAGCTCCCCCTCCTCCTCCTCCTCCTCTTCTGCTGCCACCTGACCTGTAATCACCTCCTCTGTAATCCCCACCCCTATTTTGCCTGTAATCGTCCTGCCCATCTCGGTTACTGTGACCTATTAAATAAAATAAATGAATTACAAAGGAGATCATTCTTCAATACTCTATCTGTTCAGTAACAAACCAACTCAAAAGTTTACGTGGTCAAATCTTCATTTTTACTATGCAACCTCATCATACTCTTTAAAGAATTTTTCCAGGAATTATTTATATTCTAAATGATGTGGTTTTGAAATATTAGTTTGTTAATATCCAAAAACACAAAGGTCTGTCATGTTTTGGCATCACATTCAGTGTTTTTGCTGAGGTTTGTGAACATAGACACACGTACATAGTTTGGACTCCCTAGTATCATTTCTTATACCGTGTACCTCTAATACAAATCTCACTAGCTTAAATAGCTTTTGTCTTGAGTTATTACAGGGGTCAAACTGCATGATATTGAAATGCATTGTGGGTAAAATGTCAACTTCTCACCACAGCAGTGATTTGATAAATACATTTCACAAAATGCAACCATATTCATGGCAAAAAGTTATATTTCTGTATGAAACTAGCATTTAGAGATTTCTGGTATGAAACTCCTGTATAACCTAAACTCAACTTTGACCTTTGTAATCTTATGTGTTTTACCTGTAGAAATCCATTATGTTGAAAATGTTGTCGACCCCTGTGACTTTTATGACTCACTAAGGTGCAAAATCATATTTAACCCTTTCACCACCATGGTTTGTCCCAAATCCTGTGTTTTCTATGGTAAAGTTGGACCTGTATACAGGGTACTGGGGGTGAAAGGGTTAAGGTACCGAGAAATGCATTTATGTACAGTGGGGAACCCAGGTAAAATTTACCTAGGTACTGCCCTTAGTAAAAACACCGACATTATTTCAATCATAAAAGGCAACACTCAGTTGCTCTCTGAAAGTATTTACACACCCTGGTAGCCTCCATCTCTAAATCCCTGGTCACCACGGTAGCCGCCTCTTCCCCTTCCACCTCCTGAACCACCTCTGTAACCTGACAACAGGAGTAGAGAGAAATTTTTACATTCAGTAAATAACACTTGTAAAACTTCTTGAGATGTAGAATCACTTGTTATTGTTGTAACAGTTTACACTACATGTCTCCAATATAATTTGACATATGTTACATACCTCCTCCGCCACCGCCACCTCGGGGGCCTCCTCTGTATCCGGGCTTATCACTGCGCCGTGCCTCGGCGATATCAACTCGAAGCGGACGCTCTTCGTACTCCTGGAGAGTCATTGACATTGGAAGTGTGTAAGATTGCTGACACTCACACTGGAGAAACTGAAACTCTACACTGGTATAAGTATCAATTGGAATTTCTTGTAAATCACGCAGTGAAGTGATCACTGATCTAACAATTCACTTTTGGAACACTACAGTACCATGATGTGTAACATCAATATCAAGCACCTATCCTCAGTTCTGGAATTGTCATCAATTCTTGTCAAGTTAGTTACTGGAAGATCTTTGAAAGTAAGTGGAGCTTCAGCTTCCATGTCGGTAGAAGATGGCTGAAAAGCTTTTGCTAGCACACAATGCAAGTCGACCGGGTCAATCCTGGGGAAAGTGACTGGTGTCTACAAGATTTGGATGTAGTGTTTTGGAGTCAATGTTGACTTCACAGTTTACACCAAGATGTGAATATTGTTTTTGTTGAATCAATTTAATTAATTGCAGAAGTAAGCACATTAATGGCTTTATATGCAAATAAATTGTCAAGTTATTCCTGCAACGTGCTGATGAACTTGTTCAAAAGTCTAGGCAATGTAATTATAATATTGTGGAATGATGACTGAAAAAACAGGCACAATTTGTTGATCTATATGTGAAGAGAACTATGCCTCAACCTGATTTGTCAAATGACCTCTCATATCCTTTAGGCTGAAATGAATGGAACAGAAATTGCACTATGACATCCAACGTTTGCTGACACAAAGCATTTTCCTCTGAAGTACAAGGCACATATAAACCCTTTTCAATCAAATGTACTTACAGCACCATTGTAAGTCAGCGCTTCTCTCAGAGATTCAATGTCTTCAAACTCAACGTAGCAAAATCCTACACGAAAATAAAACAAGTGTGATTCCAAGTTTTGAACTGACATACACGTAGCCTTCTTGCTATGACCTGATACTTACATCTACATCTACATTATACTGATGGTATCATATTAGGCAACTGACATCATAACTTTGTGTATAGTTTGCCACAAGTATCTCTGTCCAACAAGGCAGCAAAGTCTCAGACATTCTCCTTCAGGTATAAAGAAAGGAAACATTTCACACCCATGAGCTCACCTTTGAATTTATCTGTGTCTTTGTCCCGTACAAGTCGAACGTTTTTAACCTGAAAACAAAAGTAAATACTCATTCTACCATTCTTTCAGGCTTGATGGAAGAAATCAATGGCACATTTAAAAAGGAAGTACCCAAATACGTGCAAAGTTTGGACTCTTATTTTGAAGAGGACAAGCATATATGCATGTCAGGACAGTTATCCCTTCAATGTTCACTTGTGGGTCATTTCCCACCCACAAGACAGGGCTACTTGTGGGATTTGGGGAGAGAGTCCAGTAAGTAGATGTCTGGGGATAACTGTTCTGGAACCAGTTATATGTGTGACATTTTAACTTTTACTACAGTTGTACATCAGCGCCTGATAATCTTGCTGTGAAACATTTCAGATAATTTAGACACCTTTACAGCATTTGCAAATCAGAGCATGCCTCTTCACAACAGAAGACATGGAACCATGACATAACTGACAGAAAATTTATAATTACTCACTCTCAGCTGGCTGAATATATGATCCAAATCACCCTGTACACAGTTACTTGGAAGGTTTCCTACAAAAGCTGTGAAAGGTGGCTCTGTAGGGAGAGGTTTAGGCTGTCTGTGTCCACCGCCGCCGCCACCACCATATCCACGTCTGCGATCGTCATAGTCATTGCGTCTAGAAGGAAAGAAGACAAGTTTCCACTCCGAGTCTCATAATCATGTCCGGTTGTTCCTTTCAACCCTTCATACTAGCTGCCTAACCAAAATTTGCACTGACTCTATGCTTTATGCAGACATCATGTGCACAGAATGGCAATGTGTGAATTTGATTGGACAGCCACATGAGAAAAACCATGTGCATAAACGAAACACAAAGAAATATGTATCATGATTTCTGTGTGTTTCTGTAAATGATTTGTATCATCATCACATTTCTTTTTCCACCTTGTGTTCAGTGCAAAATACAGCAGAAGTCAGTGAGCATATGGTAATATCATCATAGAACAGACCTGTGGTAACTTAAAGGTATACTGTCACCTGTTCCAATTTTGCCACAGTTACCATGGAAAGAGAAAATCTAACCAATCACAGATTTTAAGCGGGTGGCCGCTTTTTAAAATCAGCGCCCTCACATGGGCATTTTGAATACCAAGGAACGCCCCTTTGACCATATATGGGGATATTTAGATTACAGGTGACTGTATACCTTTAAAGGTGATCCCATAAAGTCATGAATAGGGGTTGCAGATGAAAAACAGACTTACTATGCAGCTTACTTCCACAAACTTGACCATGCTTTATCAGCATTTACTTTTGAATATTAAATTTCTTTGCAAAACTGTTTGCTAACTAACAGTGATGAAAAAATCATTTTCAAGTCCACTAGCTGATGGGCTAGAGGCACGAAAGAGATCACTCACAAAGCCTCATTTTCCACTAGCCCTTTCGTGAACATTTTGGTTACCAATACCAGCTGGATGATTCACTCGTTTATCGGTCTCGTACAAACAAAATATTACGAGCCAATGAGCTTCGACTAATGGCTTTGATGGACTTGAATTATGAAACATTTTAAACATTCCCGTCAAAATTGACATACAGATACCTGAAATACAGCAGTTTATGCTGCCTGTTCACTACATTACAAAATATAACTAAACATCAAGTTTGCATTGTAAATGTAGCCAAACTGACAATGGCAAGTGTCATGATAACTGCCAACACACCAGCAGCTATTGTTCATGCACAGCTGAAAAAATTGTTCAAATGAAGCTCACAATTGCTATGGGCAATTTCATAACTCCATAAAAACTCAACTGTATTGAACGTGTAAGTAGATAAAATTTGTTGATTGCAGTACATCCCATCCCAGCGCCCAAGTTAAACTTGAGAGAGATGTTCATCAATGAACTTTTGATGACTGACAGCAAAAATAAATGAAACATTGAACATTGGAGTACATTGATGATAGGCAGATCTGAAAGAAATTTTTGCCGACTGCAAATAAGAGTATATGTTTTACTTTTTCCATGAGGTCATATCATTGATTTGGTTTGGTGTGTAAATAAATAATAAGCCAAATTGTTTAGAGATTTTAAAACTTAGGGGAATCACTGCACAAAAATGACTTATTTACACAATTGAACTAAATATTCACAGATTGCTCTTAAAAGACCTACAGAAAGAATATTTGAGGTTGCAGTACAGAACTTTTCAAAAGATGCAGTGAAAACCTGCCTGCAAGATTGCCAGGCATCATGAAGAGTGTCTGAACCAAATGAAACTTTGGAACACTTGCAAGATATAGAGGTATCTGAATTGTTGTTGAATTGCTGCTGGATACAATTGATTATACAACAGTCAGCTGCAGAATGCAGGTACATGTAATCCAATATGCAAATTATTTTACCCTACCATTATATTTGCACAACTTGTCGTGAAAGCACTGTTTTACGTTATTGTATTCATCTGCATACAAAACAGTAGAATCAAATCATGAGAGTTCATACCAGATGAATAGTTTCTATTGAGGAATGTGGGGAAATTAAATCATCCATGTTGAGACATAAAGGCCATTTGCCATGTTTTGATTAATCACTGACACATAAAAAATTGAATCAGATCCAAACAAAACAATATATGTGTGAAGACAACACTCTTTTGCTTGTAGGTAGAATCATAGTGTCATAGTAAACGCTGTGCATTTCACCATTAACTGTGGTAGCTTCTATGGTTTAACATATGTTCAGATGTTTGGGTACAACTTTAACGTTGAACATATATGTGCAATCTTCAATATGGTAGATTGACAGCAGAATAGTTTCTTGTAAAATTTGACAAAGCTGGGCAAATTCAAGTCTTCACTTCATCACTAACAGGCAAGTACCACAGGTTACAGTTGACAGTGTTTAGATACAATAAACCATCTTTGGCCTGTTTTATTAAACATACTGTTTATGTTTCCCGACAGCAACAAACTGATCACGCGTGCTTCAGCAAAACCAGGAGATTAAGATATTGAATAAATGATAAAGTATCTGTATGTGCTTCTGCTGGAAAATGGCCTTCACATCAATTGTACAGTTTGTTAAAGACTGAATTGGGGTTTTAATACGAATCGATTAATCAAATCGGTTAAAAAAATCATTTTATATTGGAGAATGGAACGATCGCGCTCTGCATGAGTGTGCGTGTGCGCCACAGGTCATTGACTTTGACACAAGAGCGTGCTGGCACTGCTGCTATGTAAACTCGAACTACCGTATCATACATGTTGTCCAGTGCGTAAGAAAAGTACACATCCAGCCGGTAAAAATCGTAAATCTCGTTTATGAACAGATCGACTTGGGTTGAGACATGTTATATCGTATCCCGGACCGAAGTATTTCGGAGTTGGCAGAAACGCATGTCTAAAAGAATGGCAGTGTGAATTCATTGAATGCGGCTATACGAGTGGCCATTATGAGTGGTTCACATTCTGTGACTCATTTCACTGAAGACTGAAGTGTCAATGAAGCCATACCAGTCCTCGACCCTTTTCGGTTATTTTTCAAGCGTTAGCGGTCATTTACCGCAGCGATTTTGGACCGAATCGGTGGATTGTTTATCCATGCTTCTATCTATCAGACAAATGCGTAATACTGACCCGTAGTGACCGCCCCCGCCGCCTGATCCGGACCGGGGAGCATCGTCTTGATATGAGCCATAGTCAGACATCTTGGATGCAGCCCATAATAGGAGAAATGTGTTAGTTTGTTATTTCTTTGTAACAATTGGACCTCTTAGGGTAGCATAGAATATATTCACAAATGCCATCAAGTTCTTTAACACATACGCTTACATGATCAACATTTGCCCCTGCTATGCTCAGAAGAAATTGAGTACAGCGAACTTATTTACAACTGTTTTCACTTAACAAACGGTGTGACCTCTTTAACATATTCATACAGTACCTGCAGCGTTCATGAAAATACAATATAAAGTTAGAGGGCTCTAGTTGTCACAGTGGAATTGGCATCGGAATCAGAAAACATCGGAATCATCCGAGTTTGATATTCGATTCAAAACTTACCAAGGGGACGGATGGGAAAACTTTGTTAGGGAGTCAAAAAAGTTTTCAGAACGGTTGGGTTTTGTGTTTTGTTTTGTTTCCATTAGTAGTTTTTCTTTGATTTTTGTTTTGTTTGTTTTTTGTTTTTTGTTTTGTTTTTGGGGGGTTTGTTGGCTTGTTTTAGGGGTTGTATGAGTGAACGGGGAAATTGTGATCGCGAATGTTTTTCACATAACCGGGCAGATTTTTTTTTCGCTCAGCTATCAAGCTGTGAACAAAAATCCAAATTGACCGACAGGGAATCTGATTCGGTTGTTGTTGGAGCTTGCCATTTTATAGGGAGTCCAAAATATAGGCAAGCAATTATGAATAACCAATAATTCTCCCGTAAAATTTAATATTTTATGCAAAACGTGTAAGAGATAGCCTAGTTATATGTAAAATCAAAAAATCGACATTTTGACTGTATGCGCCTGCTTTAGTGGTAGTAGCGTATCAAGTTGTCAAACTTTTATCGATAAGACAGTCTTTCAATTTCCAACTGGCTGTAAACATGATTTACCAAGACCTTGCAAAATTATAACCGAGAAGCACCATAGGGAGAAGTACGAATGTCACACAATCCTGTCCTCAGGAAATATCACATCTGTGATATTTCCGATAAATAACCTTATTTTCTGTAGTATACACGATCTCCTCTCCCTTTACTTGACACATTGTGGAGGACCGTGCTTGAAACTTTATTTGCAACCTTTGATTACATGATTAGGCCCAAAACACTGTTGTTAGTCGATAAACGCCTGAGCTACCGTCACTTGTTGACCTTATCAGGGGATTATATAAGTCGGTCACCATCTCGCAATATGTATTTACATACTGTGTACTCATGAAAGAACAGAAAATTAAAGAGACAGACAGAACAAAATCGTTTTGAAATTGTACAGGACATTGAGGATGACGTTTCAATGCAAGATACTTATTCCATAGTGTAAAGACGATGAAGATAGTGCAATCACTGAAATTGACAGCAGCACGATTGCATTTAGAATGCAACTTTTGGCAGCTCCCGGGACACTCTGTTCTCTTTATGAAAAATAATTTGAAGATGGTTAAGGTCTCCGAAAAAAGCTCCCTCCACTGATATTTTAGTCAATACACTAGTATTATCCCTTCGGCCGAGAAATTGTAATCATATTCACTGACGTTTGCATTGAGTTGCCACTTGTACTTACTGTACTTTAAAGCGAAACTGCACTTTCAAATTAAAGTTAGCTTTCCATTTGAAACACTGCGTATTTGAATACCCACATGCGACCAGAATGTTTACTGTCACTTGATATTAAAATGACGCCATCCCCATTTTAACAATATTGGAAACCCGTAAATTTTCCATTTTCATAAAAAATAGCTGGTAAAAACTTGATTTATTCCATGACCTACAAAATGAGCCAAACATATGGTAGAACAAAACAATATTGTAAAAGTTTAAGAGTCAGAATTTCTGTCGCTAAAGCTACCCAGGTGTCCGAGCCAAAGAGAACTCAGTCTGGGAGTGTGGCATGCACTCAGGGACACAGTGATGTTGCGGCAGTGTCCAAGTTGAGGCTCCCTACTAGAGAAGAGGTACTGTGCTCAAGTCACGACACTGTGATACGAAATGATACCACGATATATGTTTTTTGT
>LD365881.1:22187-39324 GCA_001465055.1 Ptychodera flava | reverse complement strand
CAGAACGTCAGAACGATGTATCAGCAAGCTGGGTACCAGGGTGACAGGATCGTGCTGGACGATTACAACAGTGATTTGCATCTGTGTTCTGGACCTGACGGAGTGACAGGCTGGGATATGCACGACAAAGGATTTCAATATATTTGGGCAGGAGGACGCGCAACACATGGAGTCAGGCAAGGCAAAGTAAGTGAACCATGTCCACTTTTCGATAGTATTTAATTTTGTCCAGCGTTTGCCAAATAGCGTAAGTGAATCCATTAAATATCATTATATATCATCCCAGTAACAGGTACACCTGGCTGGAGTGGAAGTGCATTGGTGCGGTGCGGTGTTCTGTGTTGTAACTTGTCGAGGTGTTATGCTTTCTGTCATTCACATTTCGAAATTGATGATAACGTTGAAAGGAGTTGGTGATTAGATGTCATAGCATTCAATGGATTGTTGGCAAACCTCCCCTCCCCCTCCCCCGATGATAAAGATTATTCTTCTCAAAAAAACAATACGTTTTAACATTAATTAAATAATGATGACAACGATGATGATGATGATAATGATGATGATGAATAATGATAATGCAGTGAAACGGTAATGAATAATATTCTAGAGAATGGTAGTATATGAAATAGCTGAAAATTCCACTTTGAAGATGTGCTGTAGTACCCCAAACTATGACTCTTTAAAACAGTATACAGACTATAGTTTGGTGGTGATTGAAAATGTTTTCGTACAACTACAATCACATTCAACATCCTACTTCGAAGAGATACATGTAGCCTCCAGGAGTGAATCAATATGAATTTGCGCAGTTTTGAAGACTGCATGAACATGTGAAATATAATAGGAGGATATCCAGGGTCTTCATAATTAAGTAATCAGTAGTTCTGTGGAAACCAGCGAGCACAGTAAGAGCTAGGAGGAAGTTTTTATGCCAAAAACTATTATATGATCACATGGTACAAATACATGTATAGGTTTGATAAGCTGAGAAGTAATGTGATTAAAATTAAATGCATATTTTAACAGTGAATCCTTTGATGCAGTTTCCCTTTGCAAAATCAAATATCAGATAGACTGGATAGTATTTTCATTTTCTTACATGTAACATGAAATGGCAGCATTTTTGTTCACATGCACGCTGCTTCTTACCTTGGTCCAGCCTTGACTGGTGTCAGGCTGTATCCAAAATGGAATCGCTTCATGTTCAACTGTAATACCCTGCTCTATTAAAAAGTGTGAGTCCTCACTGAGAGGGCCTTGCCTTCCCTAATATGTAATTCAGTGATGACAGTGATTGTGCCTAATGGTACTACTTCTACGTATAATTTTGTCACAACTTACTCTACAGAGACAGTTCTACAAATAATACCAGCTTCTCCATTCTCATAGTGGTTTAGTAAAATTGCTAAAACCTACCACCAGTCAAATATACGGTAGTTCACTGGTATCCAAATCACAATTTGTCATTTGGTCAGATCAATGGTCACTTACCATGTGCTGTTGTAGTTGCATGGCGCAAATGATGGGTAACTGTACTAACACTTTATGTTTATTGGGTTGTTAGTTAATAAGAATCATAGAACTAGAGCCAGAGTTGAGAAAGGGCTTACCTTTTAATCTGTAACCATATTCCTGCCAGCCAAGTGTAGTTTGTTGAAGCTAAAGCATAACTTGCTCCATCTAATTTGTTTGATTGACTCATAAAACTTGACAGTTTCCCTTTTTGAGACAGCTAGAAATGCACAGAAAAACAACCAAAAGAAACATTTTCACTGACTTGTGACGGCGAATGCAAACAATTCAAATTTTACAACTTGACTCAAAAGCAGCTGACCTTTTCAAATGTTATTCATTATGGTAATTTTTAATGACCTGACCTGAAAGTTGTCAATGGTCACTCATGAAAATAAAGAGTTAGATATGTGAAGTACCTGTCACTGTATGCTGTACAGTCTGTAAGCTCATACTCATTTGAATGGCAAAGATCAACTGATTACTCCTGTCTCTTTTATTTCCTTCTACTCAACAGGTGTGTTTTGAATGCACTGTTATTGAGTACCAGAAGGTTGATATGCCTGAAACAGAGAGAGCACCTCATGTGTTGCGTGTTGGCTGGTCTACAGAGAGCAGTGGCTTTCAACTGGGTGAAACCAGTTTGTCATATGGCTACGGAGGCACTGGCAAAATCTCTTCAAACAACAAATTTCTTGACTATGGCCAGCCCTTTGGAGTTGGGGACACCATCACCTGCTACTTGGATCTGGATGCTCGTCCATGTGCAATCTTTTATGCCAAGAACGGACAGTATTTGGGAGTCGCTTTCAAGCCGGGTCCCGAGTTAAATGGGCAGACTTTGTTTCCTCATGTGAACCTCAAGAACGTCAAGTTTGAGATTAATTTTGGTGATCGGCCACCGAGGTTTCCAGTTACGCAAGGATTTCAGATGCTGCAGTGGCTACCACCTGATGCCCTCGTCCAGGCCCCCAGAGGATCAAACAGAAAAGAGGATCATGAAATTCTCATGATGGTTGGTTTACCTGCCGCAGGAAAGAGCACATGGGCTGAAGAGTATGCGAAGCAGCATCCCGAGAAGAAATACTACATCCTCGGAACGAACACAATCATTGATAAAATGAAAGTGATGGGACTAAAACGGCAGAAAAATTACCATGGTCGCTGGGATCAGCTGATAAAACAATCCACTGACTGTCTGAATCAAATGTTCAAAATTGCAGAAAGGAAGGTGAGAAATTACATTCTGGATCAGACCAACGTATACTTCACAGCAAGAAGACGGAAAATGAACAATTTCAGGGGATACAAGCGAGTTGCCATTGTCATAATGAATGACAGGGAAGAACTGGAGAGGAGGACTGAAAAACGAACAAGGGAGGAGGGGAAAATTGTTCCTGAATCGGCTGTCAAGGAAATGATGGCAAATTTCTCCCTCCCTGAAGTTGGTGAGAGCTTTGATGAGGTCAGGTATGTGGAAGAAGATGAGCGAAAATCAAAGGAGCTTGTTGCTATGTACAAGAAAGAAGGACTTGAGTTCAAAAACCAGGAGAAGAAACGAGCTGCAGATGGGTCTCAAGAAAATGAACCACCCAGCAAGAGATTTGGCCAAGGTGGGCCTTCTCCTCGAGGTCCACCAATGGGTGGGCAAATGATGCCACAGAGAGGTGATAGAGATGGGTTTTCTTCCAGGGGTGGTCCAGATAGATTTGGTCCAAGAGGAGTACCACCGATGGGAGATAGGGGCCCACCAGGCAGTTATCCACCTAGGGGTGTTGAGGTAGACTATAAACCATGGGACCGTGACTATCAGAGGGGCCCACCTGGAGGGAACTATGGCAGAGGCGATGTACCACAGGGTGGCAACTATGGTAGGGGAGATGTACCTCCCGGAGGGAACTACGGTCGTCGAGATGCACCCCCACAGCGAGACAGCTACAGGCAAGGAGGCTATGGGGACTACAAGCCAATAAAAGATGAGCCATCACAGCAGGGCTACAGCCAAGGCTGGGACAATCAGCCGCAGCAGGGAGGTTATGGCCGATACTCATCACAGCCTCAGTCATCTACGTACCCGGGTGGCGCCGGCAGTGGCAACAACATCAAGCAGGAGCCAACGTCGTACAGCTCACCAGCGTATGGCAGAGATTCTGCAAGTCGAGGTTATGACAACCAAGGTTATGGTTCCGCCAACAAGGGACAGTCATCGGGTCAGATGTATGGTGGGCAAGCTTACGGAGGGTCAGCCAGCAGTACACAATCGTATGGCAGTCCATCAGGAGGGTACAGCCAGTTTGATCAGAAAGGATACGGTTCATACTCCCAGCAGAGCCAAGGATACGGCAGCCAACAGAGCCAAAGTGGTTACTCCAGCCAGCCGGGCCAGGGATACTCCAACCAACCAAGCCAAGGCGGTTACCCCAGCCAACCAGGTCAAGGAGGCTACTCTGGCCTACCCAGCCAAGGGTACAGTGGTCAGGGCTACTCCAATCAACCTCAAGGGTACGGTCAGTCCAGTCAAGCCATGGGGCAAGGTTATTCTGGGCAAGGCGGATATAGTGGGCAAAGTGGAGGGGCATATGGTGGTGGATACCAGCAAGGCCCAAGGTACTAAAACATGAAAGCCACCAATTTCACCATACCTTACCTCCCTTTCATTGTTAATATCTATACCAAAGTTAAGACCATGTTGCCAATTATCAACATGTTACAATTGATCATTTCATTAGCTGTCACTGTTGTACTCTTACTTAATGAATGTACATGTACACTTCTTTTAGAACTTTTTATGAAATAGTCAGAAGCATTATATATTTCATATAACTGAAAGAGTACAAGCTTAGATATTCAATGACAGTAGTTAGCATAAAGGCCGTTTTCATGTACTTCAAAATATATCCTGTCCATTTTTTCACCTCCAAATTATGGTACAATGCATTGTTTTCTGCAGCAAATTGTGGATTGAAATGTGGTTGAAAGAGTTCAAACACACAGAATAATAGCGGTTGAAATGCCTTAAATTAAATATTCTACCCATGCATTTCAGATAAAGTTGTGTTATAATTCCTATACTTCAGAGTTTGATCACCAAGTTATTGTTTTAATTTCAAAACTTCTCCCACTAGAGGTGGCAAGCCATTTCTACCAACCTGAAAGTCATGTACATGTGACAGGTTACTGTTGAATCACTGTTGACTTTCTGCAAAGACTGTAAATAGATGGACTTAGAGTGAATGTGTGCTTACTAATCTGCTTTAAAGAATGTTGCAGAGTGAATTAGCATCAAAAAAGAGACATACCACATACTTTTGACCATGAACTCAAAGGACCTCAGCATTTAGACATAAAGTCAACGTACACTACAGAATATGTCATTTTTTTCTGTAAAGCTACTGACACACAGCTACTTGCTGTTTCAATGTTATATGCATGCCACACTTTTCATCAAACTGATCAGATCAATATTTCCAGTTTCCGCACATTTGGTCGGATTGATTAGAACAGTCAATCAACACAATTGGTTGCTTTGCAGCTTACGAATGTGTAAGCATGTAGCTTCATGAGGAATGCAGTGCCTCAGCCAATTAGTTTATGCAAGTATTTCAAGAGTCCATAAGTATTCAGTCCCCGTAGTGATAAGTTGTCAGTCGCAAGTACTGTACTACGAGTTGGTCAAACTGTCAGATTCATAAATTGTTTATGAAAATATGTACTCATATCCATAGTGAAACAAATCAATCCACAAGTTGGCCTGTTAAGTGACTTCCGTAGCTGCAAAAAATTACCATCAAAATTGATTTAAAAAAGCTTTTTTATGTCATCCTCAGTTCTTGGTTTCTTCTGCAAGAAAATAGAAATATCTTAAGTTTCAAAGCGTAGTTCATGACAGCCATGTCTTTTATAGTGAATGGACCATATATGAACTGTACTCTTTCATTTCGACAAATCATACATATGTTATAGGTTTTAATTTGAGTCAAAGTTTTTGGAGTTAAAGCGTAGGTCAACAAAGGACAATGAAGGATTAGAAGACCGCCATGTATATATATTTAGTTGATTTTAGATTAATATTATTGATCACCTTGTTGTTGATGTTTGGTGTTAATTTGTGGAAGTATAGGAGCACAAAATCTAAGTAACATAACCTGAGATTTAAATTTTTTACCAGGTGATTTTTTCCCAGCTGAATGTCAAGCCACCTTATGCCAGAGTAAGGAGGCATGAAAGCAGTGTAGTTTAGTGCAAGCTTTTGAATTTCAGTGGTGAGAATTTGGAGCAAATCATTCAACGTGGGGTGTGTCAAAACTAATAGAATCAGTCACTCAAGTTCCGAGAAGGAACCATTTTGATACATATCTGGGGCATACTAGTTCTTATTTTCTTTTAACAATTTACCATCAAAAAGAACACAAAACATTTCTGTTCTATAAGAGGGGATAACAAGCTCTCAAAGTTCAATTTTTGTCGTACTTCCATTCTTAGGCACACTGCACCCCCCTCAGGTTGAATGGTTTGTCTCTCAATGCCTATGCCGTCAAACAATCTACTGCCAGATATTGACATTTTTTATACTTTTTATAATCAGTATTTTGTTTTCTTCATTTAAAATTGTAACTTAGAAGTAGTTTGTATAGCTTGTACTGATCATGGTTTTATGGTATGAGTGTGTAGTTTACTGTAGACAAGTACTGAAGATTTCTGCCCATCACATACTAGTAGTATTCATGTTTTTTCACTTGTTGTTTGGCTAGTGTTCTTTGTCACGAATACTATATATTTTCTTAACAGATACTGTGCATTATAGTTTCGATACAGTTGTGTCGTGCAGTAGGATCATATCTTGTACATGTTTTCATTCAAAGTCATGTTTTTAAAATTTTCTGAGATAAGAATTATCAAGTGTTATGGACAATGTCAAAATGTCTCGTGTTAAAGTCTATGTAGTTTGTGAGTTGAACAATGCCACAGTGAGATTCAAGAAGTGATTAAAGCGTGGTGTTGAATAAGATGACTCTGTGGTAATAATGACATTTTCCTTTGTCGTTTCATGTTACGATAGTTATCAATCACATTGCAAATGGTTTTAAGTTTCATGTGAAATATGGAGTCGTGTAAGTCATGTCTCATTATTGTCCAATTTTCCTCTTCCAAGTGGTACCTATTACACCAGACTACTGTTCAGCTGCACTTGACTATGTGGTGTTTTCAGGTATTTTACCGAGTTCAAGACATTGTGATCTGTCAATTTTGTGTTTCAGAAAACTATTTGATCAGTATATTGTCATTTAAGGATCATATTTCCAGTTTGTCATGATACAATAAAATTGATAAGTCAAGAAATGTGCTTTGGCTCGATGTCTATTATAAATCATTGATATTCATTCTTGAAAACTGACGTCATGTGAAACTGAAAATTGCAGTCTTCCAGGCAAAAAGCCTATTGTTGCATAATTTGCATGCTTAATTTCAGAAATATCAATGATATGAATGTTTACATATGATCCACAAGTAAAATATTACAAGAAAACGGAAGGTCAGTCCACTGCTGCTATTTTTTATTTCCGGAGAACAAAATTTACTCGAAGCAATGCCTTCAAAAAAATCACACTGAACAGACAAATCACTTGTTCCATTTGTTTTACGGCAAACAAAATGAAGGTAATACAAGTTGTGTGTGTTTATGTTTTAATACATGTGTAATGTTTTGAGGTGTCATTTCAATAACAAGAATGCCAGTTTAAGCTTTCTGTTGAGGTTACTGCCTCCCCTTACCTCTGATTCGTACTTTCTACTTTTGTCCCAACAAGGAAAATAAATGGAGATCTTATGAATAGGATTGTATTATTGATTCGTATGGTTAACGTGTTCTTTGTCAAATATACTCTAAAAATCTGTGTGTGTGAAACTTTATACCGAAAAAACTGCCATCCAATCTTTTGAGAAATGTTTTGAGTCCAGTTATTAAGCCATATGGTCTTTGAACATGTCACTGTTTCATCCTGGCTGATGGATTTGGTAATAGTCAGGGCGGAGCATGTTATTTCCATTATATTATCAAGAAATCCGTCAAAATTTATGAAAATTTCCCATACAAAAGACAATCTTTGAGTTGCAAATCTAAATTATATAGTTGCTAGAATCCAGGTTTTGCAAAAACATTTTGGAAAACATTCTGTGGTCACACTTAGGTAAGCATTGAGTATGTAAGCTGCATATGATTTCAAACTGTCTTCTATAAGTTTTATCCAAAAAAATGCAAAAAGATCCAGCCAGTGGGGCTTTAAAGGCCTTTATTTTATTGGCTGCAACTTGATTTTTTTTCACTCTTTGTTTTGTTCATCAATTGCAAGTTCTTGTTCTTCTCCCCTAAGCATGTACACCCACTATTTAGCTTGTGGACACAGCGTCTAGACATGTAAAATGCATTGTTATTGTTTTACTTTTGAATTCTAGTCAGGATCAGAATTCACTTGTCAACAATAAAGAATACAGTTTGCACATGTACAGGCTGGGATGATGAACTCAACACTATCTCAACATACTTTTTGGAGTAGAACAAGAAAGTGTAGTTGACATTAAAAACAAAACTGTATAAACATGAAAATCAATATAAGGCAAAAAAAAATATTGTGCTGTTCCGATAACCCGACCTACTCAATTTTTTACAAGCCGACCCTAGACTTTTAGAGCTACCTAAACGCGGAAGTAAAAGAAAGAACGAAAAATCTCATACAATCACGTGTAAGTTTCCTCGCGTTTGATTTTTGCATGAACAAGGATGTCGTTGTTTTTTTATTCTATTATATGCTATGATGCGTTTTTCTGGAAAAATTTGGCCTGTGTTTGATCGCCCTGAACCCCTGAAAAATGCATATTTAAAAATATTTTTTTTCGGAAAAAAAATCTTTTTGCCTACCTACCTACCCTATTTTTGAAAAACATCTTATCAGAACAGCACAATTGATTTTTTTTGGCCTAACCTGTCAGTGAAGCAAAATATTTTTTTTGTAAATCCATTATGTTACTGCCATTTGAACAGCGCCCTCATCATTGCAGAAAAGAACTAACAGGTTATTATACAGGTTATTATAGGAATAATGGGCTCTGCTCTGACCAAAGCCAAAAGCCAAAAATTAATGGGCAAGTCTTGCCGAACCCGTTAATTTTGCCTTTCCTCTCACTTGCACCCATAAATACATGTTAATAGTCAGGGCGGAGCATGTTATTTCCATTATATTATCAAGAAATCCGTCAAAATTTATGAAAATTTCCCATGCAAAGGACAACTGGGCCCAGAACTTGTATTACACAAATGTTGTACTCACTGAACAGTGACATGCTTCACTGTATGCGAATAGTGCAATATGCGACACACTGTCATGCGCACTGTAAGATTTTACAAATCCGGAGATTTTGGGGGAAAAAGTGTCTAAACTTGGCCCACAAGTGCTTTGTGATTATGATCTTTGTACAAATCACAATTTACACTTTAGCTGTAAAGTTACGATGTTTACGGTACTGTTATTAATATTATTATTCGTATTCACAGGCATGTAAACAAACAATTACCGTGTATTTTTGGTCAGTCACATGGTTCAGCTCGACCAATTAAAATGCGATGGACAGGGCATGGTAACATAATGCACAATTCTGCCCTTTGATGATAAACTGTACTGCAGAATTGGAAGATGAATACCAGCGGGTCAGTTTTATTATATGACTGTTCACGGTCCTGTTATACTATTTTTCATTGAACATGTACATTATGAGCAATGTCAAGATTTGTTTATGCTGCCCAACAACTGAGGCCATTTTTGGAGTTACACAGAGGATTCACTAAATATTTATTGCAGAAGAGTGGAAACAAGCAGACACACATTCTGTAGTGAGCGGAGTAACAGGATACACCTCCAGTTTGAAACCAATCTTGAAAATCATGTCAAAAAATAATCACGACCACTTGGCTTGAGAACTTCTAAATCTGCATATTCAATTGGAGAGCAGCAAGTTGCGCAAATACTGTGTAGCTACATGAATCATTTCTAAATTCAAAATACAAATGTCAAAAATTGAGACTTTTTTCAAAAAAATCAATAATTTTATGCATCACTAGGCATTATTACTTGAGTAGGCCACAGTGCAAAGTGAAAAGGAACAAACTTATCTCAGAACGTGACATTAGAAGAGGAAAACTTGTACAAATGTTTTGGAAGACATAATATGATACAGTATTTGGTACTTTGTAATTTTTTACAAAATACAATCTCATTCTGAAGTATCACAAATTACTGAGGAAATCCAATCTTCATAAGTTGAACTATTTGAGATGTATGAAGGATTGAAACAGCAGTACAAGCGACATTCCAAAGCTAGAAATGATTACCAATACGGTGTGCACTTATCACGTGTCATGCTTTGAAAAAACGTAATTTTGCAAAGAAGTACAGGAACTAATGCAAAGTCTTTTCGACATTACAGTATTTCAGTAATTTTGTGTGATATGTTATTCCTGTTGTCAAGGTAACCGAGCAATGCTGAAATGTTGCTTTGCTGACAGTCCTCCCAAGATGTGATAGATAACAACACTTGAAACCCAGCAATGCATGAATTTCTAATAATGTAAGAGATATGTGATGAAACAGTTATTTGAGAAGACTCCATCGTCTGATATTTCACTGAGTATTACATGTATAAACTTTATTACATAAAACAAACCTAACCAATGCCCGAATATCGGCACATCTTTGTTCACTGTTCTGTAATTGAATTTGTGAACTCATCCAGAGTACTACATGTATTTGTAAATTATCAGGGTAAACAATCACAACAAATTTCATTGCGATATATTTCCTACATCTAACGACAGCAAATATGAGTAAATAAGGTAAAGGAATACACTGAAAGTAAGTCTTGTTACCAGTAAGTAGACGATAGACTATTAAATGTAAATATCAATTTAACACAAAAAGTATATTTTGGAACACAAACTTTTGACAAAAATAGAATTCCCATGTAAAGATACTGGGAATCTACACATACTAACATCCTTGTTCAGTGACTATCAGGGAAGCTTTCTTTTGATCTGGTGCATGACACTTTTTGATCTGGTGAGAAAAACAACTATATGAACTTCAGAAATCTACAGGCAATCCGAGACTTAATATGTTTCCAAACAAGCAGTCTGGTTAAGTTTTTCATTTTGGAAACTTGATTTATTGTAGAAATGTTTTGCTTTCTCCAGAAATTCCTCCCCATAAAGGTGTTGCAAAATTGAGTTTATGATGATTTGTTATAAAGAGATGTAGTTTGAAGAGGGTTTACATGTCATTGAAAATGGCACATTGGCTAATTCAGAGAAAGGCTAAGTGTCGGACAATATGTGTGTGATTGTCCAACAATTATGCTAAATTTGTTATACTGTGACATCAAAGTTCAAACAGAAGATTTAGTAATACAATATGCAACTCTTCAAAGAAATAAAGAGTATATTTTTTACAAGATTGCTAAGAAAAAAGAATTAGGTCATTTGGTGCACAGGTGTTTTTTCAAATAATAATTTTCCTTACATGTACCGGTATAACATAAATACAGCCAAACACAACGTTTTGGTGACTGTAAACAAGTCAAATTTTATACTGAATTGCGTTATCTTTTAATGATGTGACTTCAAAGACCTCCCAAACTTTTTTCTTGCTGAACTGAAACAGCTGCTGCCACAGCCTACCTATATCAATAGTATCAAGCAGGCAGACAAATCTCAGATAGTGTTGTACTGCCAGCATGGAACAGCTGTACACAAATGCCTTCTTCACAATATAAGAGAGATCTCAAATACATGTATATGCACGTATGCACCCAATGACTTTGTTGCTTTGAAAAATATTTACAAAAGTATAATCTGTAGAACTATATACAAGTGAAAAATTTTAGCAATGTCAAGAGTAAAGGCATTCTTTTACTGAAGAGATCTGTTGGAATAGAGAAACGGCTTAATTACTAGCACAAAATTTGATTTGGGAACATATATCTAGCTTGATAAATTTCTACACAAACATGATCAACGTCGATGGTTGATATGGGTTTGATGAGCAGATCATCTACATTATGGTCTGTCTTTTGTGTGTGGAAAGAAACTACAGCATGCATGTAAATATATTCAGCCCTTGTTTGTTCATCTGGTAGCGAGGTTGGTTTAGAATATGAACTATGGCATGACTTTTCTAAATCTTGGAAGTGAAAACTTGCCAAATTAGCCTTGCTTGTCAACGCTGTAGACTGAGATGCAAATCTGATAAACAAAGCAACAAATTGCTGTAGCTCTTTTCTCGAGTTGTTCCTAAATCACAGAGCTAAGCTGTCAACTGAATTCGTGAGTGATAAGTAAAAATTCAGCTGAGAAGGTTTGGGGGAGATGTGCACTGACATGACAATGCCCTCTGAATACCCCTGCTGTTCTTGTTCCATGAAAAAAATGTTTCAACTTGATCATTTCCACAACATGGTAAATGTAAATAGCAGAGGTATCTCCTGGAATGAACATGCGCAGTTGACTTGAGAATTTTGTTTCTTCCAACTCTTATGCATTCCAGAGAGAGATTTCTGTCAGTAATTTTACAATCAGAATATAATTCTTGGACATAAATTTGGCTACTTTTCATGTGATAGCTTGCGTGTGTGTACAAATTTCAATTGTGTGCAAGACTTTCGAGTTTGCACAGGGATACCATCAAGAAAACAGCACTCTGGGATTAGCATGGCAAGAATATTCTCCTAGATTAGAACATATACAGCACCGATTTTTCTTCTCTATTATCATTGTATGACGAAAGTCTCAATACAAAGTAAGTGTAAAAGTAAACTTGACGACTAAGTTTTCAAATCAATTGATAAAAATCATTGTTCGTGCACCTACTGTAATATAATTAATATCAGAAATTAAAATTCATTTTAAAATTAAAATTGATCACTGCTAAGTATGTATAAATAAAATTTAACGTATTAAACAAATATGAAACTTTCACTAAAAGCTTTTATATTTAATCTCTGGACTTTCTTCTATAAAGCAATTTGCTAACCTATTTCAAGGCCAAGGCTTGCATTTGCACTGACAAATATGTGGACCTCAACATCAATGTGACTTTCTGTCCATATTCCTTTCTGCTGAGGGTTTCAAAAGAAAGGTGTGTGGTTTGAGAACCAAGTAACATTTCTGCCATCACCCATATGCAGGGTTGCATTTACATCCTTGTATCAAGGCAACCCTGATAAAATGGACCCAGAATCCTATGGACATCTATCTGCTGACCTTTTCATATAGAAAGAATCAGTTATTTTTGATAAACTAAACTGTAATTGATAGATGGTTGTGAAAATTGCTTCACAGTAATATCAACACTTGATATGAAAGATGATGAATGGAAATTGTGCTTCCCTGGAAACTAAATTCTAGCGCTGTTCACAAGCTATTGGTGAAAGAGACAAAGGAGAGCTGGATGGTGTGCGGGCTCTCTTAAACTTTCTTCTCAGTGCTTTCGTCATCAGTGGTGTCAGCCCCGTGCCATGCTCTTCTGGATTGAGTGGTCTTATAGGTGTACCTCCAGGACTTCTAGCTATGTCAACTTTCTTCAGGCGGTTTTGGAATTTTTCCACCTCCTTTGGGATACTGGAATGCAAGTGCCAAATCAGATGAACTGAAACACTACATGTACATCATTTTCCAAGTTAGGTTGGTACACTGAGATAATGTCACTGATATTCTTTTTACCCAACACGTAGATACCAATAGATATATATAGTGTAAGGTACCACGTATTGCATGAACGTACATAAATTTGACTCTTGTATATCCGATAATTTGGTCCTGAATGATACTGAGTAAACACCACAACATGGATCTGCGTCATATGTCTAGTATTTACCTTTTCCATAGTTGTTGTAGCTCAGACGGAGATGTACCAGTACTACTGACATCTGAATCTGACTTATCTGATTCTGAGCTCGACCTTTTCAGTTGAACTCTCTTCAGGTCGTCCAGGAGAACCACTGGCTGATTTCCGAGGGCTTTCTTTACCTGCATGCAGAAAAACAGAGAAAGGTTGATGCTGTTATAGGCAAGGCTTGTTACAGAGCATTTACAAAAAGAATAATTTTTTTTCCTGGTTGAAAATTTGCCTTGATATTATCAGCATTTAATTCTTCATTTTATATATTTGGCAATATCTTAAATATCACTTTACCAGTTCAATCGGTTGCAGGTTTCTTGATGATCAGTTAAAAACCCTAACATATAGACTGCATAGCATTATCAACAAAACAACCAGACTCCAGGACACATACTATGATATAGAGACTCAGTAGTGAAAGGGGTATACTGACTTTACATGGGAGCGTAACAGTATCCACCATTCTAGCATCTAACGCAAAAAAGTCTTAATGTTTTTGTAGTTTCTCTTCTGGATTTTCATTCTGTTTCATATGTTTTGTTATTTTCTGAGTGCTACCAAAGTCAAATCCAACAGACTGCAGTAGTCACAGAGTGAACTTGAAATTTTAGTTTTCTGAATTTTGATCAGGACATTACCAGGTCTTGCAAGCGAACACAGTGTGAGTGAATTATAAGCCGTAAAACTGAATAAGGTTATTAACTAACTTGTCCACTTTCATCCTGTGTGACTTGTACTGGCTTCAATTTGACTTTTTGTAAATCTTGAAGAGTTATTACAACAGGTGCTTTGGACTTTTCTGATGGACTACTGGATTTCTGAAATGCACACATAGAAATAATATGATTTAATCATGACGAGTTAGCATTTAATACACAGATCTGAAAATACATAAAAATATTGAAGGACCACTGTAAAACCCTGGTATTCTCAATCAACAGTTCATATCAAAGCCCTCTCTTGCTGAGTCAGGTATGAGCAAATCCATCGTTCCCTTGTCTGAAATAATTGAATCTTTTGTCCAGACCAGTGAATTCACCATTGCAGTGATCCAGTGGACTGGTTAAGGTAGTATGAGCTTCAACATTCAAAGACTTAAACTAAATTTTACTCAAACTTCTGATGAGCAAACTGTAAACCATTCTATTTAAAATAAAAAATAAAATTCAGAGATTACCATGCAAATCTAGTGTTAGAGAAATACATAACCTCAAATGTACTGAAATTTGAAATTCAAATGGCTGCTTTCAGTAATTCACGAGGCCAAAATTACATTTTTAATTTTCACAAACAATATGTAGAAAGCTTCATTTACTTGACATACTGCAAACTGTGAGTGAAATGTTGAGAAGATTTGAGAGATTTAATTAAATATCCATCCCTGCAGGTGCATTCTACCTTAATTCCAATGAAGATGTACAGATAACAAAACTATGATGGTCTAAATCCTTGAACTATCAAAAACTGAGTGGCACTCACCCTGTCTTTGTGTACTTTGTTTACGTGAAACTTACACTGTCTTGCATTTTGAAGTGCATGGAATAAATAGTTTTCACCGGCTTCTTATTCTTGTAAAAATCAAAAATTTTATCGTTCCCCATGGGGATATCAGGTGATTTGTTTCTCTAGTACCCCTCATTTTTATTCTTGATTTCAAACGGAAATGATTTAAAGTTTCCTAAGGAAAAGATTATGCAAAAGTTTAAATTTTTCAATTACGAGGCATGAATTACCATAAGAGGCTGTCTACAATCGAGATAACAAGTCTTCTTTAGTGAGTGTCACTTTTAAGTGACTGGAGAATGCAAATTTCAAATTTGACGTACCGTACTCTTTTTCTTCTTCAGGAAGCTAAGATCGACTGGTTTAAACAAAAGGTCGGGCGGTGGAAGGGGAGGAGGTGGAGGTGGCGGCGCCAGGGAGGGAAGAGGTGCTGCACTTGATTTTGTCGACAGAGTTGGTTCACTTGGCATTGGGCCAGGTGCAAATACAAAGCTTGTGTTTACGGCAACATCTGAGTTATTAGTTGATTTTTGTAAATTGTCGTCATCTTTGTTAATATTGCAGCCTCTGAGATGTGCTTTTGAGTTGCAATACTGGCATGAAGATTGTCTGAGATTTTCCTGTTGGAACAAAGGATATAAAAGAAGTTCATTGAGGATATATATCATTTGGGATGATTATTTTTCTTTTTGAAACAAAATGTGTACCCAGTTCACAGAATAAAACAAAGTTTGTAAAATTGAGAAAAGTTACTGTCAATGAAATTCTCATATAAAAATGTCATATTTTTCGCATCAAGTTGTTACTTGTTTGTCTTTTGTTCAGACATTTATAACATGTCAGTGTGTTTACTTATGATATTAAGGTAACACACATTGATTTGTTAACAGTAGTATAACAAGGCTATTGTTATTGTCTCTTGTAATTGCTAGGTAAACATGATGGATCTCATTGACATTCACTAGCATACTTTTTATTTGCCACTTTTGAAAAAAAAAACATTGCATTGAAAAACATTCTCTATTTCAATTAATTCCAGGGTTGCAAATTACCAGTATTACACTTTTCCAGTCTGACAATCAGTTTTTCTTTTCAACCCACCAAGGTTACTGTTGATTGCCATTAACAATCATTATTATTCACTCTGACCCGAAGCACATTCCTACTTTAATTAATTAGATCTACAGTGGATACATTTGAGATCATAGCTGGCCAGCTCATGTTTCAAAAGAATGACGTTTCAAATAAATTACTTTCATATACACATGATATTATTCTAATGCAACAGATTCACTTTTAGGAGATTTTCCGTTGTGCTGGATAATATCATCAGTTACATGCGCACAGTGTGTGTATACAGACACCAAAAGGGCGAGGTCAAGTGAAATCAGCTGTAATTTTGAAACCTCACTTTGGAGAATTAACTTTTAAAAATTTACAGTGAAGAAATCTCAACTTTTTCATTTCAAGTTTATACAAGTCCATGCAAGATTTACCAGCTGAAAGCACACCTGTATGAATCAGAATACTAAATGTCTTCCTTTGCCTACCTTATCTTCCTTGAGTTTCTTAAACTCATTCTCTAAATCTTCAAGTCGTGAGAGAGTTGTTTGTAAATCTCTTTTGATAGCTCTGGAGGGAAAAACTAAATCTTTTGCTTTTTCAAAACCCTAGAAGACAACAGAGATCATAAGAGATAAAAAAACACATCATCAAAATACTTTATACAGTTAAATAAAAAATTGGCACTTGGCAGAGCTGTCTACTCAGCACCTATCTTTGATGTTGAACATTCTTAGATATTGTTTACACTATAGTTAAGATGTAAACAGTTTCAGACAGAATATGATCGTGTTTGACCTGGACTTTAGTGATGAATTTTTGATCACAGAAAGTGCATCATCAGTATAGACTTTGAAAAAGCACACAACATGGCATGTAGCCAACTTGCGGAGTTTGTGGAAGATCCATACAAGTGGATGGAAACATTAGTACAAATAAAATAATGTGGCCTTACTGGTTTATTAACCTAATACCAAGCCTTTTGCTACACAAGCAAACAATTGAAAAAGGTTAAGTGGTAAAGGAATCTTTGGAATAAACAGTCCTCACCTCAAAGAAGCTATGGATACACCAGTTGCATAGTTTTGTCACCAGTGGCAATTCTAATGATGGAACGT
>LD365865.1:0-14188 GCA_001465055.1 Ptychodera flava | reverse complement strand
ATATATATATATTGATACAAATCTATCGAGAACAAATTGAGTTGAACAACCACAATACCAGGACTTCTTTTTTCTTTCCTTCTCTTTTTAACCCATTTGATCTACATATACCAGTCCTATTTTTTTGTATTTAATTGACCGATGAGCTCATTTCAATTTCTTTTTTCAGATCTATGTCATAGCAATACCATGTCGAGTTGAACTTTTTGCTTTTCGAAAATTTATGCGAGGTAAAGTTTTTTTTGAGTTCTGTTGCTGAATATCGATATTTTTAAGAATCAGAGAGGACAATTTATCATCAGCTTACTGTGATCACAGGAGGCTTCATCAGAGTAATCCTGGCAGTTTAGCGAATTGTCGCACTCTGCGTACGAGGGAAAACACTCATAGGATGTCAGGCACTGGAACCCTTGATAGGAACCTGTAGAAAAATATCATAAACATTTGCCATGGACCCATTGCACGGGAATAGGGACAGTTCTTCCAAAACGTTAAAGATACAAAGTCGGTTTTTTTACCTTTATGAGATATCAAAAAATACAATGGTTTCAATCGGGTTCGAAGTCACAACGTACGGTACCCAATCACCTAGCGGAGAAGCTACAGACAAAACCGCTCGGCCATATCCCCAATCACCAAAAAAATGGTTCAATAACCGAGCTAAGATGTTACACAATTAGGATTGAATACTTACATAAGGTCAGTGAGAGTACAAAACGGAAACCGTTTATAAGTTTAAGAATGAACCCTTTGCTGAATGCTAACTGATATCGATAATTTCGTTTGTGACCTCATGACAAAATATTCTATTGCGAAATTTCATTACAAAGCTTTCTTGAAGTCCAGACTTTTGATATAACAATGTACATGTATGTTCGGCCATGCATGGTGACGGTAGGCACAAGACTTGTGTCGAAGTACACGTATTTTATACTAATATTCAATTTCGTCAGAACCATTTGAGCATTGCCTTCTGCCATCACATTGTAAATTACGATGCAGACACTTGAACGGGTCGGACAAACACCGTTAACGATTGCATGGACCTGACGTAATAAAAATATGCCGAAAACCTTTCATTATAATATCGTACTCGTTGTTCAACATTAGTACAACCACACACGCGCAATAATTATTTATTATTTATTTATTTATGTTCTTTTGTTCGTTTATTTATTCATAACTTCAATCTGAAGTGTGTATTCATGATTATTGTTTGAAGAGGATAGTTAGAATCATATATTCGTCCGAATCGTGAACCTAGGCTTTATATTTGCTTGTTCTCAAACTTATGAAGAAAGAAAAATGGGACGATTTCATCATCTGACTATCATGGAATAGCTTGAAACTCACAAAGGGGCCTTCAACACAAAACGCTGTTGCTCTCTACACACCATTTTGCAGTTGTTCGTGTACTTACAATATCTTTCATCGGAACCATCAGAGTAATAAGCGACTTTTTTACATTCTAAATTTGACGCTATGCACTCAAATAGAAAAGACTCGCATTTGAACCCGTTGCATGGACATGGAGGAATACAGTTTAAGTGAAAGACGCAAAATATTACCGGATATAGATATCCAACGAAAACTTAGCACACTGTCAAGATGTTGAATTTCTACAGAAACATCATTCTTAAAGTTTTTATCACACTTTGTTTCAAGGCCATACAGTGCCATTTGGACTATTTTGAATCTTCAGAAAGATTCGAAAAGTGGATAAGGCACGCATGCATACATCCCTACATACATACGTACGAACGTACATACATACATACGTACGTACATACATACGTACATACATACATACGTACGTACGTGCGTGCGTGCGTACATACATACATACATACATACATACATACATACATACATATCCAAGTAATTATGATGTGCGTATGTACAAAAGCAAGTGCGTGTTAATCTATTGGGAATTTACAATCTTGTTCGTCAGCTCCTTCTTGGCAATCAAGGTTTCCATCACATTGCAAAGTGGAAGGTAGACACTGGAATTGGTAGGGCGGGCATTTGTAACCATCGCATGGACCTGACTGACCATTTTAATCGAGGAAAAGAAGGCGTCATTATTAAACTCATCATTGTTTTATTTCAGCATGACTGTCTAATGATATATAACAAACTGTTTATTTTCAACCGAGGTAAGGCAGAGACGAACTGTGAATGAAGTACAGAGACAGACAAACAGAAATACAGACAGACGGAGATGCAGACAGACAGAAATGGTTAAGAAAATCTGCTCAAGATACTGGCATAATTCATACTGAAAGAAAATTGAAAAAGGGAAATATTTTGTATTTATAAATTGCAGTTCTGTTTGTCGATTTCCGACGATTTTTGAACTCTACACAGTTACATTTTCGATGCAAGCGGTTCATTAAGGAGTCTGTTAAAAATTGCAGAAACAATGAACATAAATCTGATATACCGTAAAATCTGACGCGGACACGAAAAACGCTTAAAGTTACAATGCGCCTTGGGGACAGATAATTTAACTCTGAAATTTGTGTACAATTCTTTTCTGATTTTCCACTCATGCACTTTTAAAGCCCTTTGAGTAGAAAATAATGTCCACCGTCTTAGTTTTTCGAAAATTGACAATTGTGGTTGTCCCCATGGAGCTAACACAGGGATGGTGGCCATTTTGAATTTCAATATCGGTAAATCTTTGGTTACTATTCTCTAGTACCAAACTTTTCATGTTGACCTCTGATTTTTATTTTGGATTTGGTGAAAGCATTGTTGAAAGTTTCATTGAGGAAAGCTTTAGCAAAACTTTAAGTCCTTTACTTTCGAGGCACATACTACCTTTTAAAAACAGTATACTGAGATACGGCTGTAAAATTATGACAAAAGTGTTGGCTCGGTCTGAAGCGTTCGTTTTGATGCTAGGATGTCAAAATGCGGGGTTGTTTTTTGTGTATATATAGTTGGATCAAAGAACTAAATCGGTCTTTCTTATTTATTTGTACAGAAATACAGAGAAAATAGTCTGCCAGCAGTTAAAGTATAATATCTTAAGAGAATATGTGTTACAACGAACAACGGAGACAATAACGAACATTTCAAGGTCTATTTCTCTCAATACCATCAGCTACTTCATTTCTTCTCTAACTTCACTGGTATCAGAATAAAATCCCTCTGAAATATGACGTCATGCAAATTCTTATCGTAGACGTTGGAGCAAAAAGTTAGAAATTTTGTCATGCATCAAATGAAACAGATGACCCGTTTATTAAAAACGTAATAACAATACCAGTCAGTACAATTTTAAAGTGATTTTCATGATTAGTGTATTTTGCAAGAGCAACTAGGCATTGTTAGACATGTATAGACAGGAAAAAGAAAAAAAGTCTTGTTTTATTCCCGAAGTTGGCGAAAGCGCTTGCTAGGCAAAATGTTGTTTTGATTATTTGTCTATGGTGTGGAGCAAATGGAAACAGACTGGTCGCCAATACTCCAGCGATGGTAGCTGTAGCAATGACAGCGGAAAGAAGCAACACCAGGAGTCTTCTTTTCTTCTTTAGTTTTTCTTCATCCTGTGGAAGCAATGACAACATGGCGTATCGTTAGGACTCTCCAACTGTCATGCAAAACCAAACATTGGCCTTATTGTCATTTGATATACTGACATGAATCAGATGGCTTTAAATCCGCCGACCAATGTTTAAAATTGAAAGTTACCGTTAATACTTTATAAAAATATATATATTTATATCCCTGCATTTAAACCAAACCACTTCTGGTCATTTTGCTCTGTTTGTGGGAGATAAATAATCACCAAAACAATGATGAGATGGAGCGAAAGGCCAAGTACCCTTGACGTTTTAATGAAATATGAAAAATGAGAAAGCAAGAAAAATTCCTCGCAAGTTTCCTAGATTTGAGAGAAAACTACAGAACCCCAAACAATGGAGGTCACAGGTCACAGGTCAACTGGCGAGGAAAAATTTACACAACAGTAAAACACTGGAGAAAAGGCACATATTAATCTACCACAAAGGTGTGGGCCTCAAAAACGCCAACACCAACCTATGACTAGCAATGGAGGTTGGAGGGGTGGAGGCCGGAGGATAAAATTGTTGGAAAAACCAAACTGCCAGCTGCTTGTTTGGCGGTGTGATCAAAAAGAGGCAGGTCAATGTTGTGAACCCCCTCTAAGGCACTAATGAATGGAACTCTATTTGCCGTAGAGGGCAGTCTACCCTTGAAAATATGAAAACTACAACTGCATGTATATAAATCCGATTATCTTTCTATAATCGTGGTTTTATATCCCTGCATTTAAACCAAACCACTTCTGGTCATTTTGCTCTGTTTGTGGGAGATAAATAATCACCAAAACAATGATGAGATGGAGCGAAAGGCCAAGTACCCTTGACGTTTTAATGAAATATGAAAAATGAGAAAGCAAGAAAAATTCCTCGCCAGTTTCCTAGATTTGAGAGAAAACTACAGAACCCCAAACAATGGACGTCACAGGTCAAAGGTCAACTGGCGAGGAAAAATTTACACAACAGTAAAACACTGGAGAAAAGGCACATATTAATCTACCACAACGGTGTGGGCCTCAAAAACGCCACAAGCCACACATCGTGGGGCCGCCCCACCCAAAATGACCAGAAGCGAAGGTAAAACCTGATGAAATTACAAAACTGGTTAACGCAATTCAAGAAAACGTAACTATTTTGGTAAACAAAAATGCTAAAAATCTAAGTATGGTGGCCCCCATCTCGCTTATGTAGAAATGAGGGGAGGATCAAACCAGGAATGGCACCATATATAGCGGCCCATGCCTGTCCTATATATGAGTGCAGAGCACCAATTTCCCTTTTTCTGTTCAACAAGTCATTGACAATGACATAATCCCCTCATGTTAATAGGTACTTTAACTCCCTTCCTGTCAAGTCCATATTTCAACACCTGGTCAAGATGGTTAAAATGAATGAAATACATATTCCATATGGTGTATTTTAACATAATACTGTACATTTGAAGGCTGTTGAAAACAAAAATACTGTTAACTTGATGATACTTATTTATTTATTTTATTTATGTTATTTTATTTATTTATTTATTTTTATTTGACTAAAGATGCTATAACAGACCAAGCCAAGTGAGTGAAAAAACGTCGTGTTTTGGCTCAAAACCCCTTTATACTGACTTGGCTGATGGGGAATTGATACTGTCTGGCAGGAAAAGGGTTAATTAAAAGTCCTCTGAGAGGACTACTGTAAGCTGCCATACTAATAATGGTCATTTAAATGAATCAAATAGTATCTAATCAACAGGAAGCTGCATTTTTGCATCCTATACTTACACTGACAGATTATCACCGGTACCACATTTCATAAAGTTTGATGCAGTACTTTGGACATTCAACCTAAAACAAAATCCATTATGTAAATGCAAACTACCCATTAATTTATATATATGTATGATACCAGTAAGTGCCAATGAACTGTATTAACAACACTATGAGATCAAAATCTGTACCAAGTTTATTAACGCAGTATTTGTGGATATATCACTAGAATTAGGAAAGTTCATTACAAATACAATCACCAATTGAATAAATTGACACTGATAAATGTCTTTTCCACTATTAAAGCAATTTGAGCTCAACATCTGTACCAAGTTTAATGAAATTTGATGAACTATTTCTTGATATATCAGCCTAATTACCAAAATCCATTAAATATGCAAATAAGCAATTAATTGATAAGAAACTGCTACATATCTTTGCACGGTATTTGACCATTGATACAGCATTATTAGACATATGACAATAATTATGAAAGTTCATTACATATGTAAAAAAGAAATGAAACTCCATAATAATGTGTTCACAAAGTATTATGATGCTGACGGATCAACATCTTTAAAAGTATTTCTGGAGATAGCCCACTAATAAGGAAAAGGAACAAAATATGCAAATTAGCAATTAATTAACATGATACTGCTAAGTATCTTTGTACACTATTGTAGGGCTATGTGCTAAAGATTGCGACCATTTGTTTCATTAAATCTGCTGCAGTAAATTCTGGACATCACCGTATATTCTAGACATCACCCTAATTGCAAAATTCATCAAATATGCAAAATACCAATTAATTGATGCAATACTGACATATGTCGTTGACTGATATTAGAACTCTCTGTGAAAATCACCTGTACAAAGTTTCATCAAATTTGGCACAGTTGTACCAAAAAAGTGCTCTCATCCAGAATTATGCAAATTAGCACTAATTATGCATGCCACACCAATATAAATTGACATGCATGTATTCTACAGTGTAGTATCCCTGTACAAAGTATAAAAAGAATTGGCACAGGCATATCTCAGATATCTGCACTCATGAGCCCCTATGCATGGACACAGCACTAATATTAATTTCATCCTTGAACCCCTGTGGATTATACCTGGGGACCCTGTGGATGGATATCGAATACAGGAAAGAAAACGGCTGTCACAAAGCCATTTTTGATTAAATCATTACAAAAAACGGCGTGCATATATATGTGAAAAGGGAAAAAAATGTCCTAACTTTCAATGCAATCGCGCCCGGCATCGCGGAGAGATTTACATGAACGAATGCACAGTCATCAAATACAAGAAACAAAATGGCTGCCACACAGCCATTTTAGACCGGATACAAACAAAATTCAATGTGCAAATGTATAACATATAGAGTAATCTATGTACTAAAGATGTGCTGTGAAATCACAACGTCCTATGTCCAATGCTCCTGGGAAGCAGAAAAGTGGGCCAGGCTCCACTCCCCTAAAAGGGCAAAATTCCACACATAGCCTGTACATGGCAAATGTCAGCCACATCAATCTTCTGAAATGAAATAACAAATGCTGTGCCCGGCCTGCTATGCTTAAAATTGAAAAGAGTTAATATCATTGACTGAGGTTCACCTGAAGTTCCAGAAACTGCAACATATTGAACCGAATGACACCATCTCTATCGTGCTTATTCTTAGTGGTGATTTCCCCAATCATGAGGAAAACCATAGAAGGCTGTTAGAAACATTGCTCTGAATAAACAACACTGATAAGCTGATGTAATAACATCTGGAATGGTCTTAACTAGACAATGCAAAATATCGCGTGTGATAGGAGATAAGTACCCAGTTTATGCTCTAATGTGCGATATAAATGAACCAGTTTGTGTACCATAAAAGAATTGGTTAGGTCTGAAAAACCTGCAAGTTTATGAACATAGCTTATGCCTGACAAGTAAGTTGACACAGTGGATGGGGCTAGGTGCTGTCTGGAAAGGTAACCAATAAACAATGCAATAGCTGTGTCTGAGAGTGGTAGTGATGGACAATGCACCCCAAAGTGGCTGCCTGTGAACTGTATAAAAAGTCTCCATGCACGTCTGAGAGTGGTAGTGATGGACAATGCACCCCAAAGTGGCTGCCTGTGAACTGTATAAAAAGTCTCCATGCACATCTGAGAGTGGTAGTGATGGACAATGCACCCCAAATTGGCTGCTTATGAACTGTATAAAAAGTCTCCATGCACGTTGGTATGTTTTCCTAGATAAACAGACAGTTAAGGGCTTGCAGCAGAAGCCTGCTCACTTCCACCTTCAACTGATTGGTAGAAACTGTGAGGGGATGCCAGTTGCCTAGAAACTGAAACCCCTGACTGGTAATGTCATTGTTAACTGATTGGGCTACAGCTGGAGATGTAGTAGCTGGGCTTGCAGAGGTGAAAAGGCCAACATCCTTTAAACCCTGGATGACTGTTCGCGACATAATGGCTGCTAATGCACTGGTATCGGTGTGAGTCCAAGAAGTGACACTAGGCGTTAAAACTGCAGCAACAAGTTTTTCGCTATGTTGACTGGTACTGGGAACTTGTAGGAATTCTTGAATAGGTTCAGCTGCATGTGGAGGATTGACCGATGCTCTCACAGGGACAGCAAATGTTGTTGTTGATGAAACCTTGCGTTAAGCTGTAGCTGCTCTGGTGGCCGATGCTTTTCGCTTCGGTGGCATGCTGTTGATAAAGAGAAATACTAACAGCAAGTAAAGTGGACTAGACCTTTGGCCCTATAGGCTAATGATAACAATAGCCATGCCAGCATAGGGAAGAAAAATAAAATAACACTTGCACTGCATAATAAAATGTAAAAATTGTAAACCCTTCACCCTGGCAACACATTACTTTAAGTACAAAGAAATTAAAATAACCACTGCATAAATTGAACAGTGCACGTGGCTACAAAATAAATCAACCCTTGAAACAGAAGGTAAATCCAACCAATAATATTGGTAAACCACTCTCCCCTGACAAGGTATGAGAGGGTACAAAAACAGCACTAGTGCAAATGGCCACCAAAATGGTTACCGGGTAAGATATTGCACTAATCATGCTGTAAAAAGGGAATATACCTTCATTGGGTAATTAAAACTATGCAAATAAAAATGCATACATAAGTAATACGTAATAAGGTATATACAACCAAAATTAATACATAGTAAAACCACTCTGTCATGACGAGATATGTCAATGTGAGTGGCAACAATAACAACTGAAATAAGCCCAATATGCATGTACGCAAGGCTGAAAAGTGTAAACGAATGTACGGAAACTGATAACACCGACACTACTGGCAATACTGCACCATCAAAACACGCTCAAATTAACCGTAATGATTTAAGAACTGCCCCCCGTAAGCTCCTATAATAAGCAGACGTACGTATGCCCTTGTTGATGATAGATGGCGCTTTAAAAAGCAGAGAACGTACCATGGGCCAAAATTCCCTCATGGGTCACAATTGCCCAATTTACCTTACCTGATCTCGCCAAGTGCGCTAGAATGAACCCCATCGGCGCAGAAAATCTGTGCACACTTGCTAAAACACGCTTGTGTTTCCAGAAATGCCCAAAGGCGAAGCCTTCTAACTCGGCCTCTGAGAAAGTGTTCAACAGTGAGACACGCTCGTTAAAAACGGCTACTACATGATGTGATGCGCGGGAAAATCTGGCAAACAAAAATAAACTTGACGTCCATGGCAAATCTCCACGAAAGACATCAGACTTGAGCCGGCAATAGCTGCTGAAAGTTATGACAAATCAAATGCACCTAGCTGTAAAACAACCACACTGGGTTAAAACACTGGACGACATGTAAATCAAAACCCCCTACATTATTCACCGTACGGCCTCCGATGCCGTGTAGCTGTATTTCTGCAGAACTGCACATGTTGAATGACTGCGGCATAGGACGTGCGTTACGCGGTAATGACATGGACGCCTAGCCACGAAAGAATGACCCAAAATTAACACCTTTGGCTTCATACTGATTGCCAAAAACATGTGCCTGGATGCCCAGCACTTATGTAAGGGTAGGACCCCTAAGACAAAAAGAGAGCTTGCCTGAAATGTAGAAACGAGGATAAAATTGTTGGAAAAACCAAACTGCCAGCTGCTTGTTTGGCGGTGTGATCGAAAAGAGGCAGGTCAATGTTGTGACCCCCCTCTAAGGCACTAATGAATGGAAAGTTCTCTATTTGCCGTAGAGGGCAGTCTACCCTTGAAAATATGAAAACTACAACTGCATGTATATAAATCCGATTATCTTTCTATAATCGTGGTTATATATATATATATATATATATATATATATATATATATATATATATATATATATATATATATATATATATTTGAAAATAGACCAGGAAAAGCGAACAATAACTGCGGCTGAAGGGGCCAAGAGACTTAACATATCTCTGTCTTGATGGTGTAAGAAGATCTCTCCTGTAAATTATGGTCAGTTTTAAATTTTTTTCTTCAAGACAGACATGAAAACATAATAAAAGCAAGCACCAGAAAGAAGGAAAGGGATCATCATCATATCACTTAAAGCCGCACTAGCTTTATCTGTTGGTATTCTTTTTATGATTTACTTTGAAACTTAAATAAGTTTGTGAGAATGTACCAATTTAGGTAATGTATATACACTTATTATTGACTACCCGCTGGGACTCTATGTGCAATTTTGAACGAACAAAAATTACTCTGCGATTAAATGTGTGCCCACTCATTAAAGCGCACCCCCATGCGAAAAAGCAAAAAACTGTGCAAGTGGGTACTGTGCATATCTCCACTGAAATCATCATAATAGCTGCACATACTAGTTCAATGTAATGCATAGGGGTGAATGTTTTCAACTGTGACATTGTTTGTTCTGTTTCCTTTATTATTATTACCAATTTTTGAAAATGGCAGGAAATAAAAATGACCGTGAAAATTTGAATTTACTTCTCAAATGTTTCACAAAGAAATGGTGCTTTTATGCGGGAAAACCCATATTCCTTTAGATGGGAGAATTCAGAGAAAACCAGAAGAGAACAGGAAGATATTATGAGGTCCACAAATTTCAAGGTTATAGCTAGTGGGGCTTTAAATAGATTTTAGAAATTAAGAAATCGAATGTGTAAACCCTTGTCAGAAACTATCTACGCACCAAAGTCTTACCACTTCTCAAAATAGTAATACGGCGTATAAATTTTCTTTCAGAAATTATCAATTATAACTTTTGGATATATTTAATATGAGCTTAAAATTATAAATGCTCTTCTTGTACAGAATAACAATGTGATTCAACAAACCGGATCATTCTTTGTCTCAAAGTTATTGTTTTAGGTGAATGATTTTTCAGACAATTTCGAAGCCTGTTCCATGATTTACACGTTCCATTTCATGCAGTTTTGGGAAATATACAATCAACAAAAAGACATTTCAATGCTCCTGGGGGGGGCTTACTAGGTGATTTCATTATATAGTGTTGTATATGTTGGGAGGGTAAATAAATGTGTTATATTTTCCATTGAAACCCACGCAGAGTACTTCTGATAGTGACTTCAGAACGCATTGTACAAATAAATTAAACCTTCAGGTCACGTTCATCTTCAAATAATCATCTATAAAGATACTGACTTCTAGGAGTAACAAACTTATTACTACAGTTTATAGTACAAAGATATTTGAAGGAGAATTATACACTGGTTGTGACTTCTCCTGAGAATAAACCAGATATGTATTTTCTGGCTGTGTACACATACGGGTCTGAAAGATGTATAACTTGAAGGCAAAGCTGATATCGTTCCCTGTCATTGTAGAAACTGAATTGTTTTGTACGTAGAATTTTTAAATACAATTCCGACATTTGATTTATCGTAAACTGAAAAGATATCTGATATTGGTTTATATTTCAGATACCGGGACCTCTGCTCCACTCTCCGATGGTGCCTATTGTGTATTGAATAATAACAAATAGAGAAAAGAGTAGTATGGTATCGGTTTCTATGACAACATAATCTGAGGATGAAATGTTGATAATTATGCATGCAAGCATTGACTAATAAATATCTCCATCTGTAAACGAAAACGATATAAAATCGAAATATTTGAAAAAACGCTCTGCGAACGGTGCTAAATCTTTGACACGTATCATGCGTTGAGTTCTATGGTGACCTTTGCCCCCTGGCCAATGATGTGTTACCAGTGAAGGAAAACCTGGCATTCAGTACCGAATGAAAACTATGAAAAATGAACTATAGAATTAAATTAAATACCCTTGCTTATTTCAATAATCTGTTGATCCATTTTTATGGCTGTTTACAGAGTGAGAATAACGTCGCGACGTTCCGCCAAATTTTGTCTTTTCAGGAAAAAATTATATTGCAGCGATGTCGTTTGATACTAATGCAGCCACATGTGGTTGGTGCAAGTGTATGCACATGGAAGTCGACAGAACACGTTAGTAGCAAAACAAGTCTCCATAACCGAAGTGCTCTAATTTTCAACAATTAAATTATAGAAGGCCATTATGGTGAACAGCCCTGGAGCACCACATACTCGTGCACGTCGAAAAACGTTTACATATTACTAACAGGGGAGTTTCACACCTACGGATATGATTATCCTAGAGGGTCTACATTTGTTTCCATACCATCAGATAGCTAGAACGGCGGAACTTTCTAAATCTGACTTGTAGGCTAATGCACACAACATCGTATAGTGCACAACCTTATGAGTTTGTGAAATGCAAGACACTTCTTCTCCGATCTACGATTATGATGCACAGTTTTGAGGTTGATAAATATGTAATGGAGCTTCTATTTACTGCACTTACAAACGATAAATAAGCTTATATTGTGGTGTTCCTGAGTTTTACGAGAAAGGCGCTGTGATATGAAAACGTGAGAACAATCTCTTCGTGCATGTGTGTAGTCGTGGCAGTATGTTATCTCTTTTGAATGGCAAAGTCTGATCTGACGAGTAACGAGTAAAAGAACGAAATAACTGTCACTCTCTGTAGTATTTCTGATAAAATGTAATAGCTACCACGATCTCCTCGGCGAGCAGGTTTTCCTAATCCGACAGGGAGAATTATCGTCCATCACCAATAGTCTCCTCTCTCGTCCTTTCTCTTTTACTTATTTTTTGTTGTGTCTTTGTGATCAACCTCGTGTTCGTCCAGAGCCTGGCTAACATGTTACTTAAGCTTCTCGGTTTAGTATAAACATTTCACCATGTTGTGGTGCCCGAATGCTGATTTCTGTTATTCTTTCGTCAAAAGAGCTTACCTTCTCGAGACGTTTAGCCGAAAGATAAACCAAGATGGCCTGATAAGCATAAAACCAACAAGTCTGTGAGTGTTCTACTGTTCAGCTTTGGTACTTGTAATTCACATTATTAATTCAATCTCAAGCCCTAAAGTGCTCAATGCCAGTTTTAAACACCGTTTCAAGACAATATTATCGTAGCCCTCAACGATTCCACATGTTTACCACATTTACTTGCTGTCCGACAAAAACAAGAGTACAAGAGGTAGCTCTTGTACTTGACATGCGAACTATCATTTACCGTTGCTTTTCCCGGCCCTACTCCAGAAAACGCCATATCTTCCTATCCTCCCTGTGAAATTACGCCCTTTATCTGTGTGTAAATTTTCTGCTCGCCGCCATTCGGGGGACCTCAGGATATTCTTTAAATTTTTGTTTGAAACTTCTGTCAAATGTAGAAGAAATATGTTGCGGTAATCTTAGCGAATTTTGCCCCCGTCATTTCCCTCCAGAACAAGCTATGCTCTCTTTGAATAATTTTCGGGGATAACTGAATCCCATGCAACGATGGCCCGTCCACATTTAAATCAAGCCTCCGAGTGCAAGGATATCTTTGTGCTCTGTTAAACACTATACGAAATTCAAACCATATTCACCCCCATTGAACTAGATTTAGCAAGTGGGAGTAACCCGTCTCAAGTTACATTTTATACTCGTTTTTATCGTCATATACTTGGAATGTCAATGTGCATGGCCAAGCGAAAAAGTGAATCCCAAAGCAATCTGAAGACGAAAACTTAAGGTAGAATGCGCCTCGAAGACAGATATTAGGACTCTCAAACTGTTTTATTTCTTTTCTGATCTCCCACTTGAGGCGGCTTATTATGAAAATCTTGGAGTAGAATATTCAATGCCTAAGATTTTCGACATCAAAAATTTAATTTGCCACGTACAGTTAACCCTTTGATTACCAAAGTCAATTTTTGACGCCTTTATAAAAGATACCCAAGTCATTTTTTCAGATTGTTGGCAATCTTTTGATATGAAACTGTAGTCAATGAAATATGATGTCCCTTTGGTCCAAAATTGTGAAAAATTACAGAAAAATTCATACAAAATGTTGCACTAAAATTTTGATGGGAAAAATTACAGCACTCAAAGGGTTAAACACAGGGATAGCGGCCATTTTGAATGTAAAATATCGGTAAATGTTTATTCTGTGGTACAAAACTGTTCACTGTGACCCCTGATTTTTAAAGCTTTACACATAAAATTTCCTGTACCTAACAGATTTTTAAACGAGTGCATCGTCGTCACGGCCCGTGTCCTTAAAAGAAAGACGTAAAATTGTCGGTGTTCTCTAATATGATTTTTCTTAGAGATGCTTGCTTATAGCACAGAGTAACATAGATAGAGTCGCAACAGCTATTGTTTAAGGCGTGAAGCGGTTACGTAAGCAATCCATGTTTGCATCGCCTGACGAAGCTCTTGGCTCACTTTTCCGAAGAGTGCCGACCATGCCGATCGGTAATTTTCGGATTTTCACCAATTGTTAAGCGAAAGTATGTTCGACAAAG
>LD365856.1:0-28672 GCA_001465055.1 Ptychodera flava | reverse complement strand
AGGGGGGTCACTTAGTTTTCATAAGTATCCGTCCCGTCAAAAAGCAGTTTCAGTGTTCAGAAATATTCTGGGAGATAAAAATGATTCATTGCATGATTTCATTCTCTTAAGTTATTCATCTGTAAATCTGAACAAAAGTATAATTATCTGTCACATGAACATTCTTGACTTGACAACTCTGAGGCTTGTCTTATTGTACATCAAGCTCACTGCACTGAGGGCAATGAACAATTCCTATTACTTACATATTAGAGATACAGCAAGTTTTGTCAGGGAAATTATTTAACAGTTACCTGTACTGAGACTACTAGTACCATGAAAAGTTAAATAATACTTTTAGGTGAAATTCCAATGTCATAATTGTTGTCCGCATCTGAACTTTTAGATACCCTATTTGAATCAAGTACATTTGTATCAATTATCAAACACCTATAAAAGCACAAATTAATTTAGTTTAGCATTGTAAAAAAATTATTCGTAGTTTTCTCATAGACTCCAGTGTATAGTGAATCAGCATTTCGGTGAAATTCCAAAATCTAATTTCTTGCACACATATCAACCTTTAACCATCCTAGGCTAACTAAGTACTTTAAAATGAATTATGCAATGTCTATAAATACACAGATTTTGATAGTTTTGTATCGGAAAAAAATTATTCATATTTCCCTCATAGACTCCCATGTACAGTGAATCTACATTTTGGTATAATTCCAAAATCCAATTTCTGGCGAACTCATCCATTTGTTACCACCCTAATCTAATCAACTAAATTGATATTAATGATCGAGAGTACATAAATACATGGGTTTACCTATTTTTGTATTGGAAAAAAATTATTCATACTTTCCTCATAGACTCCCATGTATAGTGGATGAACATTTTCATTGAAAGTTCATTATCAGATTTCTTGTACACATAATATGCACCTTTAACCACCATATTCTAATCAAGTACAATTATGTTAATTATTGAACGTCTGTATATGCACAAGTATACCAAGTTTTTTATTGGAAAAAAAAATTATTCACAAGTTTATCAGTGACTCCCATGTATAGTGGATGAACATTTTTGGTGAAATTCTGAGGTCAAACTTTTTGTCCACATGCCAGTTGTAACAACCCTATTTCATTTAAGTACATTTATGAAAATTATCAAATATCTATAAATGCATAGATATAGATTTGCATTGAGAAAGTATTACATAGATTCCTCATACATGTATGAGAAAATATATGTATACCATGTATAGTGAATCAACATTATCAACAGCTGATTTTTAATTAAATCCAAATATCAAAATATGTACACCCACGCTTGCGCAAAAATATTGCAATCCACCAGTGATTTCTGTCCAACCCCTTTGAGGGGTAATTTCAAAATTATAGCAAGTCAGAAGGGGAAATCTGAGCATTAACACCTTTTGGGTTTGTAAGGAAGGTCATTTGAAAAAATCTAAGCTCTTTTTTGGGGGGATACTATCGCTCCATACCCCTGAGTTGTTTGTGTGTGCAGCTAATTTACTCAAGCAATGTGGTGGAGGGGGTCATGAAATTTTTGTCATCTTGAAAGGGGGGTCATCAATTTTTCGGTACAATGGGTAGGCGGGTTCACTTATTTTGACTGATGCGCAGGAAGAATTTGCCGGTCCACCCTCGGCTATAATAACTGAACGCTCCCTAAAACGCTTTTCAACAACTGTACTGTAAAACAAGTCTACAGCTCAGGTGACACAAACAAATGTCAGCGCTTCTTTGTTCATTACCTTATACTTTTCAGTCACGTAGGCGTGTGACCCATGCCTTCAAATAGCAACACTCTATGGCAATTATACCAGTCCTTGTATCTTGAATTGTCTTTGTAGAAGCCAATATAAACACATACGTTCTCATTACACGTTCACGTCACTTTTAGCCTTGACATAACATTTTACAAACGTATAACTCCATTGTAGGCCATTTCAATTGAAAGTACGGTTCATTTCAAACAACACCTTTGTATACGGGCTCTGTTTGAGAATCATTGCACTCAGGTGTCGTAAATCATACTATTTTTAGGACAAAATCAGGGGGTGAATCACTCGAAAAGCTTAAGCGGAGAAGCCGGCGGAGAAAAAATCACAGCAGAGACATTGCAAAGCAGGCCGTTTCTGGTAAAACTTGATGAATTAATAAAACACTGAAATTTCTTGACAGCAGACCCCATTTAGACCATAAACTTGAAGAAATGGCACATCCAATCTTATATCAACTTGATGAAGACCACGTCTAAGAGGGCTGTCATACAGGAGTATCTCTTTCATCGGGAGTGTTTCCCCGGCCCCTGGAACACTCTGAACCCTGTAACTACCTGTTTAACTTCAGCTGTCAGCGTTGGACTCACAAATTCTCAGGAGTACTCTAAGCCATGGCGACCTGCAAGGAAGTTTTGACATATTTATTTTTCAAGCGGAATGTCTTGACACTATGGTTAACTCCTCTGTTGCAGTCACCGTTGCTCATTATTTATTTTGATTCACAGGTATGCCGATTAAGGTCTCATTTTTTGCAAAAGTCTTTCTTGGGAAGGTCATGCATTTGGGGTAGGTCACACATGGTAGAGGAGATCAAACATTACTGTTTGGTTATTGTATACAGGGATAATGACTTTACAAAAACTGGAAAAGGAAAGCCATCGGATAATGGCGGTAAGCCAAGGAATATTTACTCTGTGCCGAGTCAAATACGTGTATAATATTCAGCGGCACTGTATTTAACTCTCATCTAATCTACTCACTCTTACTTAACACCAGTCTAGTGCAATGCGACTGTCTGTACCCTTTAAAAGACATATTTGAACATCCAAAAATAGTAGATAACGATATGCAAAATTCTATCAGCACTTTCAAATGTTCAGAAAAGCTGGAGCCTATCATTATATTATAGTCCTTCAGTCTGACAGCTGATTACATCGTCGATGGTTACATTGATTGAATAAGGGATCAACAGTTTGGGTTCAAATGTGACCGTATTAACTGGTATGATCACTTTGGAGTCTTTCGTTAGAGACATTATAAATCTACGGTCTTATGGATGCTACAAAGGGTCAGTGGAAGGTAAAAATGTATTTTGTTGTCTAGAAAGTCAGTGAATGAACTTATCCAAAATCCTTCATTGAACATATTTTTGTTTCGGAGTCGAATCAATCTATACCAACAACCTTTTAGCGTTAACATCATAAGAGCGAAGATTGGTGATTGTTAAGGCGATAGTGAAATGGTTTTGCATACGACGTCAGTTTTATGTAACACGATTGGAACTAATTTGGGATAATTGGATAGTGAATATGTCGGTTCAAACCAAATTTGGTTCGAGTAAATGTGCTAACTGGAGGACATGTATAGAAGTATCACAGCTCGCCGATTCGAGTCATGCCTACGCATTTTAAGAGGTTAAATAATAAACGGGTGCCGCATTCATAAAATGGCGCCCCCACGGGAAAGTGCAAAAATGCAGTATTTCGGTTTATTACACATTCGCAGCTATCGGGGCTTTAAGTAATGCATTTGTAATATTGCAACATTCAGCTATAGGGCAGAAAACAGTTTTGAGAAATCTGAAAAATATAAAGATCCAATTTCTCTCAAATTACTTCTAATCGTGTCGTGTAGGCGTCTGTCAGAATGTAAAATGTTTGTCGTGTAAGTGAGTGAGTACGACTGTGAGTATGTATATGTGCCAAGGTCATGGCACTCATACTTGTCTGTACCGGTCTGGCAGTCTAGCGGTTTAAGCAGCAGTCCTCAATTGTTGGTTCTCGCGTGAGTATTATCATGTTAGAGTTGTGTTCAGTTAATTAAGTCGTTTGGTCATACAGCTGGAAAATAGCTGGCCTCCTTAAGCCTCTAAGCCAATATATCAACGAAACTTACATGTTTGCATAAATGTGTTTGTGTAAAGTTATCTTTCACTATTGTAATGCAAAACATTAACAATGTAGAATAGATTACATTCACAAATACCTCTGGAGGGGGGGGGATCAAAAAAAGGTTCTCTGCTTTTTCAAAATGCCCACGTAAGAAAATCAAATGCGTTCAAATGTCCCCTTCTGACTTGCTGTAATTTTAAAATCGCTCCTCAGAATAAAACTAGCTGATTTTGAATTGGACAGATTTTTTCGGTACGAGAGTGTGTGTGTTTCTCTTCCAAGGAAGGAAGGTGCTGTTTTGACTCACTTTCTCTTATAGGAAAAATCCATCTTGTGAAGTAGGAAAACAGCGATCACATAAAAGAAGTTTGGAAAATGGATGACTTCCCTCACCTGTGAGGAAAACTAAACATAATTATGAAAGGGGCATTAGCTATACTTTTTGGCCAATTTTTCAGTATGTTTTGTTCAAGCATCAACTGCAGTTTGTTGTTCTACTTCCCACAGCGAGATAGAATAACAAATATTCTGTTTGGCAAAATACTCTGTATATGTGTAAAGACCCTAATCATTGTTATTGATGACAAATGAATTCTAGTCTGGACTTGAATTCAATTTTAACAATGACGATGCTGACTATACACATATGGCTGTGGTGATTAGTTAAAAACTGGACTCTTCATTAGGCTTCAGGGAGTAGAACCAGAAATTACAGTAGAGACACGTACAAAAAACAAAACCACCAAGAAATTACCCAAAAGTTTCAGTAATAAATGGACAAGCTAACACATATTTCATATCAATCAGAGGTACTTTCGTTTGCGTCCCACCTTTGTGTCTCCATAGCCCTTCAAATGCTCCTAAAGTACCCTTGATATTTCCAAATCCCCCTCAGTCAATTCCCTTCTCCAGAAGTGATTGTAAACGCAGCCTTACAATGTCACAATGTGGGACAGTGGTTAGGGTACCGGACTCACTATCGGCATGAAAGCGCGACATAGGCTTTTTCTTTATTATCGGATAATATCGTCTAAAATGTCTAAGTTAGAGAGTTCCAGGAATATGAGACCAAAGTGATCTAATAGGGAAAATATTATCGACATTATCCGATAAAACAGTGTTTTTAGAATTTTCCACCAATCTGCTTCTAATATTAGAAGACTCTAACTTAGATTTTAGACGAGATTATCGATTTTATCGGATATAATCTTATAAAACAGTATGTCGGGCATCTGCCTCTTCCCCACTCATCTAATATTAGACTCTAACTTAGCTTTTAGACGATATTATCGATTTTATCGGATATTAAAACAGTATGTCGGGCATCTGCCATACCTAACTCGTCTAATATTAGACACTAACATCAAAGTCTCTCTCTCTCTCTCTCTCTCTCTCTCTCTCTCTCTCTCTCTCTGATCGTCCCATTTAATGCACCATTCGATGTATTAAATGATATGTAGCATGTGCACTTAAACCAAGCTATCAATATTCATAAGAAAGTCAGTTTCGAAAGCACAAACAAAACACCTTTCTTGTATTTTTATTTTTATCGATGTATTCAGGCGGCAAGATGTGGTTACGTCATGCTCATTCTCTTGGTTTACTGGATCGTACAACCTATACCGTTGCAAGCGACAGGCTTGATAGGTCTGTTCATGTATCCAATGCTTGGAATTCTGACCATAGATGAGACTTGTGAGTTTTTCATGATTGACTTCATTGTGCTCTTCGTCTCTCTGATGTTCATTGCATCCGCGGTAGAACGTTATGGACTTCACCGAAGGATTGCCTTGCGGGCACTGCTTATCGCGGGATCTGATCCTAAATGGTAAGCTGTTTTGTTTCCGAATAAAAATTACTGTACTCAAGAGCGTCTCGGCAGTCAAAGAGTTCATAGAATAAGGTGTATAGCGATGTCCTGGATCATAGTGTACAACCCTTTTGACAGCTTTTGTAAAACGTATCATGATCTCCTCTGTATGATATGGTCATTCTTTAGGGTCCATTCCCACCAAAGTCAATGTTTTGAAATATTCACAGAGGATTACATTTAAAGAAGTTGCCCAGAAAGCTATAATTTTTTCTTGCACAATCGTAAATTTCTAAAGGCACTAAATCATTTATCAGAGGACTTTTTCCGACCAATTCCAAGTTAAACACGTGGGACTTAGAGGATTTCCAAGCATAATGTTGCATATATGCTGCACACAGACGTTTTCCTATGATCTTTTCGCCGTCTTTTTGTTGGATCAGTTTCTTTATAAGAAGGAAAGTATTGTTGCGATTGACTTTTCTGAATATCTATAGCTAATCGTCACTAGTAGAATCATCTTCGCCAAACACAATTGCATATCCCGGTTTGATCGAGGGGGAAACAACGACTGTTAACAATCCCCAAAGATCCTGTACAACATCGCCGTCCCTAAATATAGGAATGGGTCGGTGAACCGGTGAATACGAGAGGATAGTTTGCACAAAAATCAGTAACACCAGTAATAAACCACGCGTTAACATTTCGTTGAATATCTTCAAGCTTTACTCTCGAAACGTTTCTCATAACTGCTTTGAAAAATGCATACATTTAAGTTAGGAGAAAACGTCAAAATATAGATGGTATTGACTCGTAGAGAAATATTAAATATCTTTTAGGAGTATCACACAAATCATGGCAATGCTTTTGTTGGCTTTATGAAGTTAGAATTTATTGTAATAACTTGAAAAAGCTCGTGCTTACTGTATTATCTATACGGTGACAAATCTTCGCCGTGCAAATCATCCAAACCGAGTGAATCGTTCTTAATTCAATATAGTTAGGTCAACAATGGTCTAAACAGATCTACTGATTTGCATGCATCTATGAGCCGACATTTCAGATTGAATTTTCCATCGACTCACTGTTGTTATTAACTTCCCGTAAACATTGCAACGTTTACTTAACATAACGTTTAATTTTTAATATTAAATACCACCAACTCTAAGTTGTAAGGTATGTGGGCTCACGAAAATAACTTATCAACCGTCAGTTGACGGCACGGACATACATGCATTTAGAAGTAATACGTATCTGCCCTGGCACTTAGCTACGAAGAGACGTGACAACACGGTGCTACCCTACTGTATATCATTTACAAAATAACCTCAAGTAAATGGATGTGCCCAATGAGCCCTTGAAAGTTGTTAAAACATGAATGGAATGCACATATTTTATTTGTACGAATAATTCTTTAAGGTTGTTACTGGCTCTGATGCTCGTCAATGGATTCCTTTCCTTGTGGATATTAAACCTTTCCCTGGTATCCATGATGCTACCGATCGTTGAGGCTCTAGTGGATCTGCTGTCTACTTCGTTTGATGAATCACCTTCAGATAACAAGGTATGTGTAAAACGAGAATAGAAACGTATAATGATTGGTTTGTGGAAACACGTGGTCTTCAATGACATACTCTCTACATCGCATTTTGTTTAGGAATGTTATCTTTATGATGAAGACTGATGGTAATTGAGTAAAAGAACTTAATGTATGCAATATCTTTTGGAATATCATGTTGCGTCTGGGTAACAAAATTCTTCAAGTAATAGAGAACCATAATTCCAATATAATGTTTCGCATGATATAATGCTATCCGTTAACTTTCAGCAATTTGACAGAGACGATTCGGACTCGGTCAAAAAAACCAGACTTGAAGACGGCATTTCCTTGGAATTAGCAGATGTGGCTGACGAAATGAAGCGGTATGGTTATGAACTTTAACTGTATGAATAATCACTTTAATATACATGGTACATAGCTGTAGACGCCTTGCCTGATTTGCTAAACCAAATGGTAAACTACAACGCTCTTGTTCGCGTCGTTAGCAAAATTTTATAAACTTCAAGGCTTGCCAGTTAAAATAAAAAACATAATTGTTTCATTGCATTTCATTTCGAATTTTGATTTATTTTGAGAGACATACAGTCACAGAAGAGTATGCAGAGAACAATTTTGTATAACTTTCAAAGTAATGTGTATTCATGCATAAAGAGTGATTTATCAGAAGGTCAGGCACATAACAACTTGTGGTTCGGCATAGAAAGATGTTAATTTTTTCTTATTTGACATGACAAAAGAAAATTTATATTGTTTGCTATTCAACAGATGATGGCGACTTGAGTCGTTCATTATACTTTCCTCTTAAAGGTTTGTCATTTGTATCACATGGACATTCTGATTTTTTTATGGCAAGTCGCTTGCTATATTGACACTTACACTCCAACATGTCCACATTACAGAGACAATAGTGATATGGCAACTGGTACAAACAAAAGTACCGAAATTCTGAGTCTTGAAAGTGAGGAATTGAAGGACAAGAATTCAGAGAAAGCCGAATACGACATAAGGGCATGCTTCAACATTGGTCTTGTTTATTCGGCAACGATTGGGGGCGCGGCTTCTTCGGTTGGAAGTGTGATACAAATTATAATGAATGCCAACTTACAAGTGTAAGTACCCACTAAATACAGCGAGATTGCTTCAACCATCTATGATTCGTTAGACTTGTTCTGGTCATCTGTCTCTTGTCACTTTTCACATGTGCGCTTATGTCTTTGTTTCTTCTTTGGTATGCCCATCAAAATTCTCATCATAGGGTTCCCAAACAAGCGGCAGGAAGCACAACCAAGGTGACAGTGTGTTCAATCATAGGCGGTCCATGGTTCATTGGCAATCGGCTCTCATTGGTTAAGAAATAGATGTCGTCTTCAAAATCATATCATATAATTTTGTTCTTTCATACAAAGCTATTGAACTTCGGTGAGCATAACTTGGTTCACCAGATCATGGTGAACATCTGAGTGCAGCCTGCGCAGAAAGACTGACCGTCATTTGGAACACGGATTGGAAACTCAACATTATTGCTTACACCCAACTCATGTATTTCACATAAACAATCACAACATACAAATTACTAAAATTCAAAGAATCGCAGCGACGTATAAACATTGTGAAGAGTTTAATCTAGATAGAAACAGATTGTGTCAATACAACATCTAAAGTACAGTAACTAAGTTTATATTATTGCTTGAATACATGGGATTATGTGCCCGAGAGCAGGTGACAATTTGCCCAACGCCAGGAGGGCAAATTGTCTCCTGCTGCGAGAGAACATAAACCCATGTATTCAGGCAATAGTATTTTTATTACTTGCCTCTTCACAGTTAACGCTAAATGACATTTAGTTACATGCAGGGCATTCTTAAACCATTTTACCATTATCGACCAGCATCAAACAGATTTTTTCAAATCAGTGCACCGATTTGTAATCGCATCGAGGCATGTAATAAAGTGCCTGTATGTTCTTTACGCTTGCCGGTCAAATTAAGGGTACGGATGATGCACCTTTAGGTAGGATCTTTCTCGTTGTCATTTGGTGTTTGCATGGGAGACAAATTGGCAAGCTATAGTCCGGACGAGTACCGCGTCTAATACATGCGAAGACTATTATACATCCATGCAGGGGAGCTGACAGAAGATCTTTACAGCCGGTGTAACTTTTCGAAAATGTTTGTGCAAAGAAATCCAGTGATACAATTACACAAGTGGAGTTCCCTTTCTAAAGACTATGGATAAATCTGATGTTGATCGGAATTACTACGAGAGATTCATCACAACTCCTTCAAATCTGATTCTGAGTGAGGCGCGTGAATGTGGATTGATGTACCCTCTTTTAAACAATGCAACGCATGAGTTGGGCGATTGTCAGATGTTCTAGTTTTCACAAAAACTGCACAGCATTTATTTAAGGTGGAGCTGCACGTAACCAACAAACTTTTTTCAAAGCAATATTTCTCATCAAAGATGACAAGGAAACCCCCTCATACTGTATATTTTCAAAACGCAGAGAGTCTAAAGTTTAGTATGGCAGCAATAATTTACTCAAAGGATGAAGGGGTGTATTTTTTAGGTAGAAAACCTCAATTTCGATATTAATGATAACAATTGATTTAAGTAAAAAACTTATATTTTCTGAAATGTAATATTTCAGTTGAAACAAGAATATATGTAGCACTATTGTATTTTGCGTCAGTCCTCATTCTAAAATGGCAGGGGTTGAAAGACTGACACTCGAAAAAGTGAAAAAAATATGATAATCAAAATTAAGATATGCTACCAATTCAAAATGTAAGAACTTTATTTAAACACAAAATAGTCGTTTTGTTAGGTATTTTAAAGAACATAATGTGAAAACTTCAGAAAATTTGACCGTGCCAGTTTTAGAGTGGAGATAAATTCTTCGGAAATCTTGAAATTTTGGAGTAAAAAGAAGTCAGGAAATCGCGTTGTTTTCATAAATTTACATAAATTTACACTTCTTTCTCACCCAACTTACGATTGCTTGACAAGCTAAAAGGTGAACCCAACCAATATTTCAATCTTCAGTTCAAAGACTACTTAGAATTGAATGAATCTTTCCAAAAATGAGATTTTGAGCAAATACGCTGTGTTACGTGCAGCGTCACCTTAATTCACGTTGTATACTTCATGGCTATTGTAGTAAGGTGAAAAAATCACACATACCTTTAATATTCGCTCCTTCTCATGTCATTATCCAATGTGAATCATGTTTTGTGTCGCAGCTACCTTTCTGACTGTCCAAGCGTGAGGCAAAATTTGTTTTAGATTTATTGACTGTAAAGTAATCGACGTGTTTTATTTTACGAAGGCGTAGGCCCAAATGAGTAAATGTTTGAAGAAACATTTTTCATATATCGTGGACTTATATCTTTTATCTGAACATGTCTGCGTAGCCATTATAAAATACGTCAAGAACATAGCAAATATTGCTTATTTTTGTAAAAAAGATTCTCTTCGTGAAATGTTTTAAAATTTTCTTAAAGGGACATTAGCTGTAACTTTTGCGTAATTTTTCACTACTCTGTTTCAATGTATCAACTACAGAATTTCATTATATAGTCCAGTCAATTTAGGGTTTAACCTAGGACTAATTGCAACAGAAATTATTTCTTCACCATGACCTTTGGAAAGGTCTCACTAATGACATATTAAAAGTATAGGAAAATATAAGGGGTGCAAATTGGTTAAATTTGCATATATTCAAATTAGCTATAAATAGCCTTTAAATGACTGCTATACTCACATTTTGGGCATGTATGCTGAATTCAAGTGACTTTTTTTCATTGCAACGCAATTTAGTAAGGTTCAACAAATTATTTTCTTAATGTCTTGAACAATTAAGATTATGCAAATTAAGTAATTTGCATATATTAACAGTTTTTCCACTATTTCAGACAAAATTAATGTTTAAGCTCATATTTAAATAATTTTTTTTCTCTATGAAATTGTTAAGGTTTTGCAAGAATTACCTAAAAGAAATGAGGTTGACCTAATTTGCATGCTTATTATTTTAATACAAAAGGCCTAATTTGCATAATTGACACAAATGGTCTTCTGAATACAATAAGCCTACAATAGCTTCCATTGACATTTTCTGGTTATTCAGAAATGCAATGAATAAAGAGAAGAGTTTCAGAGCATTACTGTTTAAATAAAAGGAATCAGAATTCTTTCTTTGGATATCCTTCTTTCTTTTACAACGATAACGTTATTCATAAAAAATCATTGGACGTGTTCAATTTTTTTGACATCAATTGTCATTTTCAGTCATTTTTTCCTACAACATGTTCGGTTGCAGTAAAATTTTTGAAGGAATATTTTATGCTTTTGGTCACTATCTTCAATGACGATGGAAATATTCAGTTACTATTAAATGGTTCACCACACTTAACAGTTGTGCCTGTGAATCATCTTTCTCATTATTAAACTATCATTAGTATAAATACGAACATCATTGGAATCACCATGATGGTAGTGGTGATGACAATTATTATGATGGTCATTATCATATCAAAATTTCTTCCTCTTCCTCTCTGTTTACATCTTCCTCTAGGTGGTTCATTTGTTTACAGCCAGAATCATTTCGCTGACAACAGAAAGTCTAGATTTTGTTTTCTGCTGGGGTTATTCATGCTGCTGCAGTTCATTGTAGAACCTTTAAGTATGGGGAAGGGTAACTCAATGAAAAGATGTGAAGCATAGGATGATATAATTGTACTGCGTATCATATCAGATCTTAGATGTGCAAGTATCACTCATGGGGCTGTTATGTAATGGACTTCCCATTTGCAGATTATTAGACTTTTGTATTATTACCAATAAGATCGATCACTCAAGGAATTGAGAGTCTGGCTAATCTGAGGTGAGACTTCCATAAGGTTCAAAATACAGGATAACCAATTTTATGATAATTTGATTTCAAAATTTGATATCCTAATTGATAAACTCGTTAACGGCAGCTTCTGTGATGGAAATCCCTTCACATTTTGGTTTTCCTGTTTCACGGTAATGAAAATTTGAAAGAGCAGCTAGACCATGTAACATTATGTAAAGTATCTATATTTGCTTTTACCAGTGATTTAGATTATCATGATTCACTCAACAGATTTTTGTCAGTTTTTCCTCAAATGCTATGCCTGTGTACGGTAAGATTAAACAGGAAATCTCTCTCTTCAGTCAATTATATGACTTAATATTAATTTTCAATTGTTGTCTTCAAGAAATTTCAAAATGTTGAGAAATGCAGTGTCCTTTGATTATTGTAATGTCTTTCAGCTGATAAAGGAACAGCTTTCCTTATCCATATTTCATGATAATTGGCAGTATAGTATAACAATTGTACCTCTATATCATCATGATCATTATAATTTATTTATCATTATTATCATAAATTTCTGTATGTGGCATGAACAGGCAAGTTGCACACAACGTGGTCTTTAATTACATTTTACCAACACTTATCTATATTAATAATACGGGTAAGGGTAAAAATAAAAGAAAATAGAGCTGAAACACAAATTTTCTTCAGCCTCGCTTAGTACAAAGTGTTGGTTATTTGGCCAAGCATTTTTGTATGCATTAAGAAAATCCAAATCTTCCAGTAAGTTCTCAATGTTATTGACATTACGCAAATTCTCTAGATAATTGAAATGAACTATACGAATCAATCATTGTTTATTTTTACAGGGCTTTTCATTCTGTAGGCCCTATTAGTATATAATCATTACAATGAGTTAAAATACACAGAAAATAAATAACCATGTCAATTTCTTTGTAATGAGCAAAATGTTCATTCAAGTTATAAAATGGACATATTTCGATAGGAAGAATTTAAAATATTAAATAACTTAAACAAGTAGTGTCATTTAATGTAACTTCTCATTTTACTGATAACATAATTAATTAAAATAAGTTGACGTCAATTTGAAAAATTAAAGAAAATTATTTTAATGGTCATCATATAGGATTTATGCACATGAGGAATCGCTCAAAATTTGGTAAAATATATTTAGCAATGTTAGTAAAAACCTCCAATCTCTCTTTACGGTATTGTAAAACATTTCAAGTTTCAATTACTACATTTACAGTGTAGGCATTTCCTTTAAAATCTTTTAAAATTAGCCCTTTGCACAATGTAGATTGTATTAGACTTTGAATATACCTTTCTTGGACCTTTTAAGTATTTAAAGCCGCACTTTTCAATCCCAAGTTCTCGCATTAGTGGAGTTCTCCTCCCAGTCAAACCTTGGCCAGTACGATGTTTGATTTCTATAACATTGATTACACAAACTGATCTCAACCGTTTGTAACATTTTGCTAATCCTGCAAACAGAGTTTATGCAAGCTTTTGATTGACGGTCGGTTCAAATAGCCAACGGTCATTGATTCCCCACCACAAACGCTTGAATTTCCCAAGAGAATGTCTTCCAATCGCCTTTGACTTTGAATATAACCACAGGGTTCTATCGGCAGCAACTTCGCGCTGACCGCTTGGCAGTCTGTCTGTACTTTTGCGGCCGGGGAAAACTAAAAAGTTGCATTTTCTGGAGCGTGTGCCTGCGTGTTGCCTGTTTGGTGTCCACTTACGCAATGAACACCGCCATAACTTGGCGTCCTTTTCAAGGGATGCTCCGCCTTTAAGAAATAATTCATGTTTTAATCAAAAACATGAAGTGACATGGTTGACTTATTGGACAAATATATCTGTAAGATATATTTGAAAACATTCCCTGAACTAAAAACAAAAAAAATGTTACATAGTCATTACAATGTCAGTTTATCTCTTAAATCACTTTCTTAAATAGATTATCAGCACCAGGTTTGTATAGCATCTATGAACCATTTAGCATTTTGGTAAATTAGCTGTCTTATGCACAAATTCATTAAATGCACTTTTCGTGATCCATGAGATCGCCTTTGTTCTAGTCTGTAAGAGAATGATTGAGGTGTAATAGCCTTTTGTTTTCCATTGAAATTGTAATCTGGTGGGTAAATTTTCTGATGAGAAAATTTGGTGCCAACACAGGCCTTTAAACTTGCGATATGTAACTTCCATGACCCTACTAAAATTTAGTTCTAATGATCTCCGTTGTTTTTTAACATTATATATAGTCATTTATACTATAGGTCAAAACAGGGAAAAGTAAAGAGGTAGGAGGGGCACATTGAAGTTATGTAAAATGAGGAATCTTAAATGATTTTATGCATTGCCTACAAACACAAAAAGGACATTAAATAATCAAATTGCTTGCATTAAATATCAATTTGCTGAATATATTTTTAAGAAATCTATTAACAGCAACGAATTTGTTCCCTTTCCTAAATTTTATATTTATTCAAATTATGCACTGTCTCCCCTCTTAATAGTCATTTTGTTTGTCATTCTATACATTCAATACAGATTGGAAACAAAAACTACCTGTTGTGTAGATTAAATATAATTTATAAGTGAAATGCAGTGGCAGCCATACTTGGTTTAGGTAAATTAGGAATATTTCTCGGGCGATAAAATGTATTCAAAAATATTGCCTGGACAAAAATTAAGATAAATGCATACATTACTTGAACATAATGTCGCATTTTTCTCAATTCAATATGCATATTTCTTTTATCAGTGAATGTATTGCTCCCATTATCCGTTTATATCTATACAAATTAGGTAATGTTATACCTCTTAGATTGTATTGGACTTTTAGTATGTCATTCTACGACCTCTCTTAAATACACAAAGAAAAATTTATTCTATTGCTGTCAGAAGTAGCTTATGTAGTTATTAATTAGGGACATACAAAAACAGCGAAGTGTTGAGGCGGCCATATTGGATTTATGCAAATGAGGAATATTTCTGTGACGACAAAATATTTTAATCAACATTGCCTGAACCACAAACAAGGCAAATAAGCCCAAAACCCGCATATCATGTTTAGCCGAATATTTTTAGTAGCAACATTCTATCAGCACCTAGTTTGTAACCATAATCTTTTTACATATATGCAAGTTAGGCATTGTTTACATTTCTAGATTGTACAAGGCTTTTAGTATGTCATTCTAGGACTTCTCTTAAATACACAGTGGATAAATAATTCTATTGCTGTAAGAAGAAGCATAAAAATAGTTATTAATTGGGAAAAATACAAAGAAAAGTGAAGGTTGTGGCGGCCATATTGGATTTATGCAAATTAGGAATATTTCTATGACGACTAGATATTTCCATCAACATTACCTAAACCAAAAACAAGGCAAATAAGCCAAAATCTGCATAACATATCATGTGTAGCCAATTATTTTTAGCAGAAACATTCTATCAGCACTAAGTTTGTACCCATAATCTTTTTACATATATGCAAATTAGGCACTGTTTACAATTCTAGATTGTACTAAGGTTTTAGTATGTTATTCTAGGACTTGTCTAAAATACAATGTGAAAAAATTATTCTATTGCTGTCAGTAGTAGCTTAAAAATAGTTATTAATTCGAGAAAAACTAAGAAAAGTGAAGTGTTGTGGCGGCCATATTGGATTTATGCAAATGAGGAATATTTCTATGACGACAAAATATTTTAAACAACATTGCCTAGACCAAAAAGGAGGCAAATAAGCCAAAAAACCTGTATCAAAATCATGTTTAGCCACATATTTTAAATAGAAACCATCTATCAGCGACAATTTTATACCCATGAGCCTCCTTTACATTTATGCAAATTAGGCACTGTTGCACCCCTTAGATTTTATTATACTTTTAGTATGTTATTTCTAGGACCTTTCCAAAATGCATGGTGAAGAAATAATTTCTGTTGCAATTAGTCCTAGGTTTACCCCTTTTTTGGCTTAGATTGACTGGACTATATAATCCAATCATCATGATCAATGCCCGGTGTCCTGCTTGCCAACACAGCCTGTATATGTGAAATGACCATTGTTATTGTTGATAAATGTATTTTAGTCCGGACCTGAATACAAAATTTAAACAATAACAATGCAGATTATACTCATATAGGATATATTTATGAGCTAAATATTAGGAATTTCTCCTTGGTTCAGGGATTCAAACAAGAAACTGCAGATGATACGCAGAACAAACAAAATTTAAAAAAAAATGACGAAAGTTACAGCTAATGGATCTTTAACGCTGTACAAAGTTCTCGGATACAAAATGCCGGTATTTTTTGAATAATCTTATATTGTTTTCCACAGCTTCTACGGTCCTGAAGCAAAAGTGAATTTTGGAAACTGGTTTTTGTTCTCCGCACCAACAGTAGTAGTATCGTTACCACTCGCTTGGATGTGGCTTGCGTTCTATTATCTGGACCTTGGGTATGCATTTTTAACGTTTCTCCTATTCAAGCAGGCACTGACATTCAATTGCCTTATAGAAGAAGGTAGACTGAAAGATTCAGTCGTGTGCGGGCGCTCCGGCGCACAGCGACCTACGACTCTTTACTACGACTGAAGGCATACTAATTGGCCGCGGCAAACTCAAAAGAAAAAGAGTACCGCCCACAACTGACGTTACAGACTTCTCAAATATGTGAATCATGGTAGTGTAATTTGAATATTCATCACATGGGCTATTTACATTCATAATGACCGTAATGACATAATGAGTGAGCGGTGTGGGCGGTCTTGTAACCCTACATACTGCCAATTAACTCGTTCCTGTAATATGATTGGTTCCAACAAAATTTTGTTGGAGAACAGGATTTCAACAGCGTACCTTCAGTCGTAGTAAAGGGTCGTAGGTTGCAGAGTGCCGGAGCGCCAGCACACGACTGAATCTTTCACTTTGAGAAGAAGGAGATTGCATTTGTTAACACAAAATTGAAGCCATCCAACACCAGTTATACCTAGAAGACACATGCCAATATTTTGTGCCGAGTTTGCGACAAACAACAAAATTTTGACTAACATAACAAATGTAAATCTGTCTCTTGATCTCCTCGTTCTACAATGTCAAATCCAATCAAAGTTATTCATTGAAAAGGCATTCTGATTTTAATCTAAGAAACAGCTTTTGGTGTTGTCTGCGAAATAGAAGATCATCCCCGGGATGTTGTTGCCGTGGAAACGAGGACGAAAAGAAGGATAGGGTCGCTCTCGCCCTTCGTAAACAATATGACGAACTCGGCTCCATGTCGTGAGCACCTACATGCATTTTCTTTACGCTCAATCGTCAGGTAAAGCGTGTCGACTTTGCACACGGTGTGAAAGACTTGTGCAACTATCGATAATCAGGAAGTTATCCCTCACCCCCGTTTTAAGTATTAGGAAAAAACGTTAAACATACATCAGATTGTGGGAGTAACCAGTTTTTTGCTGACCTTTTATTACAATCAGCCAATATCTCGCATTGTATTTCCTCTTTTGTAACATTTAAATTGCAGCACTACTGTCGTTGATTGCTGAATTTTCATCTTCAAGTCAAAGTGATCTTCCTTTCAAGATCACTTAAAAAGAGACACTATTGAGGCGAAAATGCCGATTTGTACATACAATTTGTCTTTAAGGTGGGCAGAAGTCACAACCCTCCTTGTGTTCCTCTTCTTGATTGTCGTCTGGGTTTTTGAGGAACCGCAGTTCGTGCCTGGTTGGAACGAATGGTTCAAACCCGGGTAAGTGTTTAATATTCCAGCAGAGTTCTTCTATACGTGTTTCTGATACAAATATCGATTGTAGAAAATTTCAAAAGTATAGGTTTTGTTCACAGGTTCATGTCTATTGTTTTAACACAAAAGACAGTGCCGTCCGTTACGAGATCTTGCATGACTGCAGTGTTTAGGATACTTTCACGACAGACATCCTTTGTGTTGCAAACCTCAGAATTGCAATTAGTCCAGTTTATATACTGCAACATTGCTTTCATAGAATCACTTGCTAATAATTGTTTTGCATGGCTTAAAACCGATCCACACTCTGGATATCAGAGTCTCGCGAGATCTGCTCTCGAAATAGTTACCACTGTCGGTTCATCACTTACAAAGACCCCTGCAAAGAACATACATTTTTGGCACAGGTTATCCATATGTTTATCATATGTTTCCACCTCATACCCTTACTAGCGCACTTATGGTGATTTACATAATGGCCTATCAGTACCAATCGGTAGAATCTTTGCCACTATATTAACATTGCACTGTCCACCACTAGATATTGCTGTCCATCTTCTCAATGTATTAAATTTTATTTCATTTCATTTAGGTATGTCACGTCCGCTAGTGCAACATGTTTCGTCGCTTTTATGTGTTTTCTCTTACCGGGTGAAAGGCCATCGTTCAATCTTGAAGGTGAGTGTGCAGATAGTAGACATTGCATCTCACAACCTTTATCCCATCAACCTATTAAAGAGACCAACTGAGAATTGCATTCACTAAAATCAAAATCGCGTGGCTGTCTATTGTTCTAGCTTTTTTCCATGATATCGCTATATCATTTCATTGTGTAAGTTCAATCGTGGTACGAATTCAATAAAAGTCAACAAGTTTTGAATAGGGAACTAGAGAAGAGACGACTGAAAAGTAATAATCACGAAACGGAGAAAGAAATGGATATTAGAAATAGGTGACTTACAGATTTGAATTATATTTCTCACTCAGAAAATCAATCGTCAATCAACCATGGCAGCCATGAGAATGACTCGTATGTGACCCTTTCACGGGACAAGCGCAAGTATCTGCGAAATTGTTCACTTTAAAATGGATTATCATCATCACAAATGAAAAACAATAGAAGCAATTATAATAATAGTGCTATTTCATAATCGTCTTCTTTCAAAATTATGACTGATTTGTGTTGGCTAATCTAAATACTGTTTTTGTTTTTTTGGGGTTTTTTTCAAGATCGAAATACCAAATATGTCGGCTTGTTAGAAAGGAAATACTGCCAACAGATCGTTCCGTGGGGCTTAGTGATGTATGCAGGGACATTGATGGCCTCTGTCCAAGCCACAAGGGTAAGAGCAAACGCCATGTTGACCCAACATCAACGTGGCAATGAAATATTTGTGCACGTACCATACAATGATTACACTAACTTTCTTTCGATGCATCCACACTTTCCTGAAATAATCGTTTCTAAACCTTTGGTATTCTTGTGTATAATGAGGATAAATCTCATGCTCATTGACATGCTACTCTTTTTGAATCGTTTTAATTTTTCACTCTCTTCCTAACCTATACTTAGCATTCTATGTAATTGTAATTTATTGTGTGTTTTGTGTTCTTTTCCGGATCAATATGTTTGGTATTAAACTCAGTACTGCAGATGTTAGCATCGATCCACTTGTAGACCGTGGGACGTTCTCAGACTTACTTCTTCTGAAAGTTTAATTGATATTGGACCTATTATCTATAACTTCCAACTCGTCAGTCCTAGACCAGCTGCCGTCATAAAAAACAACTTCAAAGCAGGCTTTTTATACCCTCAGTTGTAAAATTCACGCTTTCAGATCGGGATAAATATACTCGTATCAGATAGGGTGCACATTCAAAAGGTATACGGTAATATATAAACCACAATTCATACACAGTATATGTGATCTCTCTTTTGAAGGTTATTTTCATGTCGGCCGCTGATCTCGGCGAAGATCTAAATAGCCGAATACAAAATCAAGTAAATTTTCAGCAATTTCAAGTACATTTTAAAAATGTCCTTCCTGTCTAAATGGCGAGCTGCGATAATTTGTTTATCGACATGCATAGCTTGAAGGACTTAAAGTATATTGAGCGGCACTCTCTCGACCAATGCTTTGATCGAACTTCAAGATAACCGAGTGATTCCATTCATGTCATAATACACGGCATTTCTGAAATGGAATACTTTTCCCATTCTTCTAAACATATTCGTCATTTGAATTTGATTTCAAGGTGTCTGGATTGGGTGGCGTGTTGGGGGAAATGTTTTCCTTTGTCAGCGATCTGGAATACTGGGAGATTCTTGTAGCGGTCACTTTGATTGCGATAATACTCACGGAGATCACCAGCGGTGCAGTAATTCTTGCAGTTACTTTGCCGATACTCGCTAGGGCGGTAAGTCACGAGATATTATGAGAGTAGGTGTACATGTTTACACGTGTAAATATACCACATGAGATCCTTGAAAAAGTAATGTTAATGTGAGGAAGTGAAAGTTGTTGATGTTTGTGTCTTCCTGCTACTGATTGTAAAAACAGATACTCTCCCCTGCCACTCACTTTTTCTGTATTCTCACTTTCAATCAGGAAAGCCATCTCCTCATTCGCCGCTTCTCCATTACAAAGGTTTCCTTCTTTCCTCTCCCCGCCGCAAAACGCAAAAAACACAACAGACGCCCAATCGACACCAGCTTGTTTGTTTTTCACATGCAAAGTTAAAGTTTCCCTGCTGTTTACAATATATCAAAGTTGCTCGTCAGCCGATAAATCCACTTAATATTTTCCAGTATTGTTTCTTGACTATTGCAAGAGTAGATTTTTCCTTGTATTGTTAGAGTTATTGAGCAGTCATGGAAAACTCCTGGTGCAAAAGTATGTTTTTTATGCTTGCCATTTGTTTGTTTCACATATGCTCAGATGTCCCATGCAAAGGTATTATGGATTACAGTAGAGTCTGAAATGTCTTGAACTTTCTGCAGATGGTTGCTAAATATCGCGACTCGAAACACAACATACCGTCTAGTAACATCGAATTTATCATAATCCCATATATTTGTTTTCGAAACAGTACTTATGTGAACTTTTCTGAGAGTCCTTGTAAAATGTATCTCTTGATTCTCACCATGATAAATGTACATTTCCGTCGCAGTCATTGGAGCTAAGCGTACACCCATACTACTTTGTGCTGTCGCTGACGTTGGCCAATAATTTAGCTTTCTGCCTACCATCCGGAACAGTCGTCAATGCTCTGATAATATCGTTGGAGGCTACTACAACATACCAAATGGCAAGTTTTTAAAAATAGTCCATTTTTCCATGAATATTTATTAAATGCTCTATATAAGAGTTCACCTACTTATATTACAACAAGTTCAAAGTTGTAAATATGAGTGTACTTAAACTGAGATTGTACCATTCGTTGATATTAAGGCATGAAAACAAATAAATTATTAAACAAGCCACTTATTTGCTCAAACAGGATGGGAATTACAGAATCGCGGTGCAATCTGTATCATTCTTGTTCAATATTATTTTCTCTTCAACCAAAGTGAGTTCTCTCTATTTCACCTTCTTCCAATTCTTTCATATTAAATTTGACATATTTATGGTGATGATAATTTTGTTGCTTTTATTAAGGATGATGATGATGATGATGATGATGATGATGATGATGATGATGATAACGACGACTGTTGTTGCAGTCGAACTCGTAACGCTCCATTATGATCTTTAATAGTGCAATTTAAAATTGGAAAATTATTTTTTCTATTCTACTTTCAGTTGAAAACTGGCATCGTAATGAACATCATTTGCATTATCGTTTTGAATGTGTTCGCGAACACTTACGGATGGTGGCTTCTGAAGTTGGATGAAATCCCTGTCTGGGCCATTCCTACAAATGCAACATCGGCAGGATGAATGAACAACATCATTCATTCATTTTCCTTCTTACAAATTTCACCAAAGTCTCGTTGCTTTAGTTAAATGTATACAGTCACCTGTAATCTAAATATGCCCTTATATGGTCAAAGGGGCGTTCCTTGGTATTCAAAATGCCCATGTGAGGGCACTGCTTTTAAAAAGCGACCATCCGCTTAAAATCTGTGATTGGTTAGACTTTCTCTTTCCATGGTAACTGTGGCAAAGTTAGAACAGGTTAGACAGTGTACCTTTAATGACTCCATTTACACTGGGTCTGTCGGATATTCCGAAAAAACATATATTTCATAACATTGTATACAGATGTTACAATTATTTTTCTAAACGTCAGAACCTACGCCAAGTAAATTTTGCTGTCATTAAATATACTATTTCTCGACATTTTACGATATATGTATGTGAACAGATTTTTGAGAAAATATTTCTACAAGTATACGAAGACGACTCGCGACAGGTGTCAGTGTAAAAGGATGAATATCAGAATTCTATGTGGTCTATTCTATGAAATGGTGTACTGACTATCTCAGAATGTTATCATTCAGAATAACATATTCGCACCTAATCAAGACCACAGCAGTTTCATATTATTCTGCTAAAACAACAGGGGGTAGAAGCGATGTAGTTAGGGGAGGTAATAGAGAAAGTGGGTACACGTTCGATCAATACACTGCACTTGACGTCTTTGTCAGCTTACAAAGTAGTCATGATTACGTGTAATATTTTGTGCGATTATTGTTGATTTATTTAATGTGAATATAGGCTAGCAAACAACCTTTGAAGCACTATATTTTGTGGATTTTGTACCGATACAAGAAGAACTCGTACGATAGTCCGATATGAACGAAATGTTGTAGTCTCACTCCGCTGTTCTTTAAACTTCATAATAATAACGGTATCACAGAAAATCGGTCCATTCAACTCAAGGGTGGTATGAGGTTTTTAGTGGCCGTAACGTAAAGAAAGTAATTTTCCGCGAACATTACATGAATTTCGTCTGATTCCTAGAAACAATGCTGAATCATTGGAAACGCAAAACCTAATAGAAAATCCCAACATTTAGCATGGACACGCGACTCCACTGCGCTGTCGTCATATATACAGACATGGATGCTAGCATGCATGCATGCATACATATATGAATACATGTATGTATGTTACTAATGTTACATGTTTGTATGTATGTACGAATGTGAGAATGCATGACATTGTATTTATGTCTATACATCGACAGAATAGGTGTTACTACAATATGGCTGCAAATGGGGGTCAGACTATCAGATAATCATGTTATTACAAAAACAATGATCGTAGAAACTCAGAAATTGTCAAACTCTCGAACTCAAGTACTCTCCCGATTGTTAGCTATTTCCGGCATACCCTGCTTCAGAATTTGTTCAAATTGTACTAAAAATTGAATATTTAGTTTTTAAACATTTTTGCCAAAGTTTAATAGTTTTAATAGTTTATAGGTAGGTCAGGAGTATAGGGAGTAAAATGGTGTTTGACATGATGACAGAAATTCTTAGTAATTTTTTTTGAAATAAAGAACAGAGAGATCATGTATAGCTATACTGGACAATGTGTTCATCTTAGTATGTTAAGTAGAGAAAAACATTGACACAGAATGTATATCAAAACTTCATTAAAATGACGAATAACACACACGTTCCTTCAATTGACAGTTTTCCTTCGGGTGTTAAAATTGATATACTGTGTTTTGTTCCGACGCTAATGTGGGAAAAACTAAAACGAAGGGGGAAGGGGAGGGGGAAAGGGTGAATACGAAGGGTTATGATTTTCTCTCTGTAAGAAGATAAAATTTTGATAACACTATGCAAAAATGAAATATTGTCCTGACTTTGATAAAAATACGCAAAAATGAAATATTATCCTCACGCTTAAGGGACTTATGTCAGTAGAAGAAGGACGGGGGCCGGGGCTTTATGCACAATACAATATATACCGGCACTAGCACCAACCTGACGGGGACCTATAACTATCATTAATACCATTTAGGGGATATGATATTCACTGTGTTAGTAGACAACACTTTAATAAAAATATGCAAAAATGAAAAATTGACCTTACGTTTAAGGTACTCATCTTATTGGACGAAGGGGGAGGGCTTTGTGCATAGTGCACTATACACAAGCACTAGCATCATACTGATCGGGGCCCATTACAGTCCCTGATGCCACGAAGGGGGACATGATATTCTCAGTGTCAGAGGAGAACATATTGGTAACAAGATTCAAAAATGAAATATTGTGCTCACGCTTAAGGGACTTAACTTATGGGACGAAGGGGGAGGGCTTAGTGTATAATGTGTTATATACTAGCACCACCACAATGCTGAAGACGGGACCTTTAACTTAAAATTATGCCACGAGGGGGGATATGATATTCAGTGTCAGTAGTGAACAGATGATAAAACGTGCAAAGTTATTATTGTCCTCACGCTTAAGGGATTTATATTAGTGGACAAAGGGGAGGGCTTAGTGTATAATGTATAATATACAGACACCACCACAATGCTGAAGACAGGGCCTATAATTTTCACTAATGCCATGAAGAGGGACATGATATTCACAGTGTCAGTAGGGAACGGTGAGATAGAAACATGCAAATTTAAATTATTGTCCTCACGCTTAAGGGATTTATATTAGTGGACGAAGGGGGAGGCATAGTGTAAAATGTATAATATAGATGCAGCACATCCATACTGAAGGCAGGGCCTACAACTTTCCCTGATACCACGAAGGGGGACATGATATTCTCAGTGTCAGAAGAGAACATATTGATAACAAGATTCAAAAACGAAATATTGTGCTCACGCTTAAGGCACTTATCTTATAGGACGGAGGGGAAGGGCTTTGTGTATAATGTGTAGTATACTAGCACCACCACAATGCTGAAGGTGGGACCGTTAACTTAAATTATGCCATTAAGGGGACATGATATTCACAGTGTCGGTGGAGAACAGTTTGATAGAAACATGCAAAGTTAAATTATTGTCATCAGCCTTAAGGGTCTTGTATTATAGGACGAAGGGGGAGAGCTTTGTGTATAATGTATAATATACAGGAAACACCACAATGCTGAAGACAGGGCCTTCAACTTTCACTGATGCCACGAAGGGGGACATGATATTTTCAGTGTAAGTCGAGAACATATTGATTACAAGATTCAGAAATGAAATATTGTAATCACGCTTAAGGGCTCATCTTATGGGTTGAGGGGGACTTAGCGTATAATGTGTAATATACTGGCACCACCACAATGTTGAAGACGGGACCTTTAACTTTCAATTATGCCAGGAAGGGGGACATGATATTGACAGTGTCAGCAGAGAAAAGGTTGACTGAAACTTGCAAAAGAGAAGTTTTGTCCTCATGCTTAATGGACTTATGGTGTAGGACGAAAGAGGTGGGGCTACATACAATGTAATATGTAAATAAAAGGTAGTGTTTAAAGTATAGAACTGCAAGTATACGTAGAAAACTCAAAATACTGGTACAGTACGCAATAATGAGAAATACAATTAACAGAAAATATACTAAAATCCCATTAGGCCATTACAACTAAGTCCTCCCCCATCCTCCTATAACATAACTCCCTTAAGCGAAAGGACAATATTTCATTTTTGAATGTCTGTATCGATGTCTTCTCTACCGACACTGGCAATATCATGTCCCCCTTCGTGGAAAAAATTAAAGTTATAGGCCTTGTCTTCAGTATAGTGGTGGTTCCTGTATATTATACGTTATACACAAGCCCTCCACTTTATCCTCTAACATAAGTCCCTTATGCCTGAGGACAATAATTTAATTTTGCATGTTTCTATCAAACTGTTCGCTTCTGACACTGTAAATATCATGTACCCATTCGTGGCATCAGTGGTAGTTATAGGCCCTGCCTTCAGTATGGCATTAGTGTCTGTATATTGTACATTTATGCAAAGTCCTCCCCCCCCCCTTTGTCCTATAACATAAGTGCCCTATGCCTGAGTACAATATTTCACTTTTTAATCTTGTTGTCAATGTGTTCAATATTAAATCTTAGAATATCATGCTCCCTTCGTGGCATCAGTGATAGTCATAGGGACCCCGATCTGTATTATGGTAGTACTTTTACAGATTGCATTGTATGTAAACCCCCTTGGACAAAAAGATAAGTCCCTTAGGAGTGAGAATAATATTTAATTTACATTTTTTATCAAACTTGCATTCTACTTACACTGTGAATATCATGTCCCTCTTCATGACTTCAGTGATAGTTATAGGCTCTGCCTTAAGCATGGCATGAGTGCCTGTATATATTGTATTGTACATAAACCCTGGGGTCGCCCAATAACATAAGTTCCTTAATTGTTAGGACAATATTTCATTTTTTCATATCGCTATCAAAGTGTTTTCTTCTGTTACTGTGAATATCATATCCCACTTCACTGCATCAGTGATAATTATTGATCATGCATATGGTTCTTTTATATATTGCATTGAACATAAAGCCTTGTCCACTGATATAAGTCCCTTAAATGTGAGAATAATATTTCTTTATTTTCATATTTTTATCATAGTCAGGACAATATTTTATTTTTGCATAGTTTTATCCAAGTATTATCTACTTAGAATGTGAATATCATTATCCCATCATAATCCTCCCTTCGTTTTAGGGTCATAAGCCCTTCGTATCCCCCTTCCCCCTTCCCCCTTCGTTTTAGGGTCATAAGCCCTTCATATCCCCCTTCCCCCTTCCCCTTCGTTTAAGGGACACCCGCTACTGTGACTTTTGGAAGATGTGCTGGCTCGTGCGGTAAGAATTGTTATCGCATAATGTACATAGATAAACCCCATCTAAGGATTTCCGCTCTTTTGATGTTGCAAAATCTCACCCATATTTTATACAGACTTTATCTCGGCCTGTCCCGTTCATTTCAGCGTACTCTCACCTTTGGAAAATATCTAATTTAACCCTTTGCACCTTTTTATAACTGAACAACACACTAAGAAATGCAGAAGGTAAATGGTATGGTGAGATACCTCTCTGAGTTATTCTGCAAATATTAATTTTGTTGAAACTGTGACTTTAATCTTGTATCGCTGTTGTTTTCTGTTTTCTCTAAAAAAGCAAAGGGGAAAACTTTACAAAACGATAATAAGAACATGTTACTTTTTTAATACGTGTACTGAGCACTTGAATAAAACATTAATGCTAGCACCATAAAAATCAGTGTTATCTCTGACTATCAAGAGCCAAATCAGACTCCTGTCGAGAAGTGGGACAATTTGGAGACAGGAAGTGTGAAGCGTCATCGTGGTTGCTTTATCTGACACATATATGGCAGAACTGTAGCGATAATATGTCTAGTGTTGTCATTAATGACTCTCGGGCATTTTTCCAACCTCTTCATCGTATAAATATTTGTGCTTAGTGATATAATTTGATCTTTGATCAGTTTGGAAATAGCTACCTTGACCGGCGTGTCTCTCGCAATAAATTGTCATTCAATTTAAATGTCGGGGGACAAACCCGCTTTATTATTATTATTGCATCGTATAACCCGAAACGGCAAGACTAATAAAAAGCTAAGCACCTCACTTCATCGACATGTGTACAAAACAATATGTTATGATTCGCATTCCAATAAGATGTGAAATGTATTGTGCAAAGTAGGCACGTATTCACTTTCCTTATTAAAGGTGTACAGTCACCACTAGTCTAAATATGCCCATATATGGTCAAAGGGGCGTTCCTGTCTATTCAAAATGCCCATATGAGGGCGCTGTTTTTAAAAAGCGGCCACTCGCTTAAAATCTGTGATTGGTTACATTTCCTCTTTCCATGGTAACTGTGGCAGAATTGGAACAGGTGACAGTATGCCTTTAAATGCTACTGCACTGTTTCATGATTTTGTGAAAGTGGTGTTTGCTGACCTTATCTTTTTTCGAGTAGAGCAGTCTGCACTGGACAATGTGTCTTTATACAGGGAGTAAAGGGCGTGACACACAGCATGCAGTCGGTGCAACCTGGTACTGTTTTGACGACGCTCTATGTGACTACCCCCATTCATTTGACCACAGAACGATATGGCGAGCTGCAAGGATGTCTTGAGATATTTGTATTTCAAGCGTAACATCTTGATTCTCCTGTTGGCTCCGTTGTTGGCGTCTCCTCTGCTAATTTGTTGCTACGAATTACAGGTATGAGCACAAATTTAGCTTTGAATTTTCAACGACCCATGCTACAAGCGAAGTGTAATTCTACCACTGAACAGTGTCCCTATCCCTGTCTTAGGAGGATATCCCCTAAAATTATGTTACAACTAAAGTGTAGTTCTACCGCAAACCAATTTTCAAGTCCCTGTCTTGGGAAGGCATATCACTCAATATAAATGGTTCATCACTTTACCAACATTTGACATTCAAAATGGCTCCGGCTACCATTCTTTTGTTAACTCTGTGCGAAAAACGACACAAGACCATAAAATACGACCAAGAGCGTCAAAATAAGTCCACACAAGTGGTAGATCAGAATAGTATTGCAAGAATTTCAGAATCTCAGTATCTTTCCAAGAGGCGTATTCACCTTAAATGTCCAGTAATTATATTATTACTTTTGACGTCATGCAAATAATTCATATTATCTATCCATAATAGGCAGCAAGATGTGGCTTCGTCATTGTAATCCTCGCTGTCTTATGGACCACACAAGCCCTTCCACTGCCTGTAACAGGATTTATGCCTTTATTCATGTACCCCTTGCTTGATGTTTTACCAATGGCAAGAGTGTGCGAATATTACATGGCAGAGTTC
>LD365806.1:23117-41915 GCA_001465055.1 Ptychodera flava | reverse complement strand
CATACAAACAATGCAGTTCTTACCTTGTGAACACCCAAAGGTTGATTTAACATGAGTAGTAGATCACTGAACTGAGGGTTACTGCAGGTGTTATTGCTGTGTCGATGGCCATGGCTTCGTCGTCTTCTCTGATGAGAATTAAACAAACCCATGACATTGACAGTCTTTCCTCTGGGGCTAGATAGGTTACCCACACCTAGTATGTTATCATTACAGCCATAAGGCATAGCTGTGCCAAGTTCAGTGATCCAGTGGTGTTCATGTTGTTTGCAATAACTCCTACTCAGTATTGAACTATTAGAAGGGTGGTAAATCTTTTCTAATATTCTTACTTTCATGTTCATTACTGAGTGAAGAGGACCATTGAAGTGAGTGTAAAGGCAGGTTGGCAGATTGTTGTTAATGCCTGACCTATGCCCACACATCCTCTTAGAAAGTTTTTCCCCGGTCTCTCCAACATATATAAGACCACACAAAGTGCACTCTATGCCATAAATGATGTTCTTAGATTGGCATGAAAGGAGTTCAAATGCCTTTGTGTGGTACGACTTTTTGGACAGATTACTCCGTGTCACAGTGTCAGTGATCAGAATATCACATGTCTTGCAATTTCTAGTCAGACACTGTGACACAGAACAATCACATTCCATATTTTCCTTAAGAATGTCATGTAGATTTAGCCTAGGGCTCAGTCCAACTGATGAATTGTTTGCCCTATACAATCCATCATAGGTAGTTTTGTTTTTCCGGTCTCGACCCATTCCGGACACCTGGTACCACCACTATTTCGTGGTTCAAGATGGCCCCATTGCCTTTGTCATTGCCTTTGTCATTGCCTTTGTCATTGCCTTTTTAAAATGCAAATAGGTTACTATGGAAACACAGGGCAGTAAAAATGGATATCATATTTTGTCTTTCTAACCCAAAATAACCCTTTCGTATAATATTTCTGTTGATTACTGGATTTTTACACTAGATATTTGGTTTTTCTAACCCAAAATATCCCTTTGATATTACAGATTCTATTGATTACTGGATTTTAGGTGAAATCTTTAAAAAACTGGTAATTTTTACTCCTGAATGGTTGCCATGGAAACATCTCACATTACAATGAGTGTGATATTTTTTGGTGTGCTAACCAGACAAACCCTTATGATCAAATTTTTACATCAATCAATCGTTCTTTAATAGGAATTAAGGAAAAAGTCACATTTTCAATCCCAAAATAGTTGCCATGGCAACTCGAAACATTAAAATAAGTCTGGTTTTTGTGTTCTCTGACCCGAAGTCCCCCACTAGATAATTTTCATATCAATCAAAGTAACTTTTCATGGGATATTAGAAAAACTGAATTTTTCAACCCCTAAAATGGTTACCATGGAAACATGGGGCAGTGAAATCGATATCATAGTTGGTCTTTTCGACCCAAAATACCCTTATGGTGAAAATTTCACGGAAATTGAACCAATTATTATTCGCGTTATTATTTCTATATAATACTTATATTAATTATTATTATTATTATTATTATTATTATTATTATCCACGCCATATGCTTTAATTGTGGTACATATATACTGAAAACGTCAATATGCCCGATGTTTAGCATAGAGAAATACTACTGGCTACGCAGATTTGTTTGTTGATGTTTACTTTGACATGCAAATACTAGGAACAGCACGCACCTGAACCATGATTATTCCAACTGCGTTCGACGCATAGTACAAAACTACAAAATCCATCTGAACTCATAACCAGTGGTACTTAGGAGCATGTAGGAGTGTCACCATGACACCTGACACTAACCTATAGTGTCTAACTGCTGCTCAAATTCCTTGTGATCGGAGCAAATGCGCCGAGCACGTAAAAATTGTGAAAATGGCATGGATTACTTACAACGTCGGGGGTGAGATGAACTGAATAGAACGTACGCACGGGAGTCTGTAGGTTTAAAATGAATGGAGGTGCTGACAAAGGGTTGAACCCGAAACGTCTGTGTTTTTATTCTCTGCGATTTTACAAGTGTTTTATCTCCTGCTGGTCGGTCAATATTTTACTGTATCAATTTTCACTTGTTACAGTTTTTATCCTCTGCCTTTTTAAAAGTGTTTTAACTCCCGCTGGTCGGTCAGTATTTTACTGTATCAATTTTCACTTGTTACAGTGTTTATCCTCTGCCTTTTAAAAAATGTTTAACTCCCGCTGGTCGGTCAATATTTTACCGACACCATTATCTCGTCGGCGTTTGGCATTTGACAGTGATTGCGGTAAACGGCTTGACCCCATTCTTTCTCCTCATATAAGGAAATACATGACAAGTTTACTGAGGACAATATATTTATTTTCTACTAATCCTACCAAGTAATAACTTGAAGATTAGAATATTAACCTTACAAAAACGCTAAACTTCACAAGTCTACCTTCAACGGCAAATAGTAGTAATATGGTGTACAGGATTTCCATATTCCCGCACTTCGGACGTAAGAAGTAACGTATACGGTCGGAAATTTTTTCCACTGGTGGGTTGACGACATTTAGTCGGCGTTATTGCCTAGATCAAAATAGAGTAGGCTATGAAGAATTGTTGCGAAATTAGGTAACCATAAACATGTGATAAACATCTACATATCTTATAACGATGATAGTGGCAGTTTCTCTGTTCCTCAGTTCCATACAAAGATGATATGGCGTTCACTGTCGTCTGCTACAAGAACTAAGAAGCACATGTCAAAGCCCGTCAACCCAAGCCGAATATCGCCGAGTCATCTGCCATGTGAATCGAATAGTCTAAAATCCACAAATAATGCTGTCATGCAACTGATGAACATTTTAGCGTAAACTGTGGATTTTATTCACGTCCAACTTCAGGAGGCGGTTTTATCAAGGAGGTGTAGGAAAGGAGTTTACTGGCGCTACGTACAGTGACGCGAATCTGTTAGTTCAGACAAAGTGCATTCACACACAAGCGATAGCGAATTGACTTGAATAAATGTTAATTGGCAAAATATTAAATGTTCATTGTGCTGCTTTTTTCGCAATCATGTTTTAACTTTCACCAATCGCCAATGTACCCTGTAGCTAGATACAGTGTTTACATCGGTCGTAGAGGTCCCTGGATTGGGCAGAGTTCTGGCGACTGCCGCCCTTGAAGCGAAAGTGAAGTTATTTAGTTAATTATACACCAGGAAGAAAGACTCTTTCTCAAGAGCCTCTTGATTAGTAGAAGTGATATGCCGGAAATGGTATATCCATGTGGTCTTTTCCTCTAGTCATTAAGGCCTTGCACAGCACAACGTTAACGTATATGCTTGCTATTTAATCCAGTCTTCGTCATGCTGCATGTAAGTTGTTGCGTCGGGTGTTCTTATAACTATCTTTATGAAGACTACTCTTTTGGGTTTGAAACGGTAGCCGACTGGTTTTGTGTGAGACCTTGCAGCTAGGCGATGTTGCTGTGAAGTGTGTGGGGGTTCGAATCCCGTTTGGGTTATAGTAAAAAAGTGATTTCTTTAACCTGAGTGGACAGTTTCTGCTGGTGGATATTTGCTTGTCCCCGAGTCAGTCTGATAGCTCAGTAAAAGCTTCGTGCTTTTCCGGCTACTATATGTGTGTTTGTACTGTGTCTGTGTGTCGTCTGCTCCATGCACACTGTATTTCTCGGTTGCGCACAGGATTGTAACATCTAGGTCGGTTGCCGTGATCAACTCTTTTGGGTTGGAAACGGTAGCCGACTGGTTTTGTGTGAGGCCTAGCAGCTAGGCGATGTTGCCATGAAGTGTGTCGGGGTTTGAATCCCGTTTGGGTTATAGTAAAAAATTTATTTCCCTGTGTCGAATAAAGCAGAAGACCTTGTCAGTAAGTAAGTATATTGTCACTTATGAAATCAATAGAGTTCACAGCTACAAATTTATGGAAGCTCCAAATATGTTCGAGTGACTTCGTGGTTTTGATAAGAGAACATGTTATACATATTTTATGTTTCCGAAGGAGAATCTGGGGATCAAGAAGATTATCGCTTCAATGTGCGATGTTGATGTTGTTATACAGGCAATAGCCATATGGATCCTGTGTTTTCTAAATCAATGGAGACTCTACCCCTCCCCTCATTTTTTTCTTTTGATAAAAACAACAATGTGTGAAAATTCATACAGGAAAGGTCGTCGGTCCTTGGGTTATGGGGAATGATGGAATTCCGTGTGTGCTCCACTCTCTTTGTGAGTAATAATATGCATTTTCGCCAAACTAATGTGACGTTTCTGGATGTGTAAACGTCTTTGTAAAGGTTTCTTAATTAATTAAGTGTCTTTTAATTATAGTAACGAGTAACGTAATGTCTTTGGTACATGCACTTAAGAGGTCAGTAGACATATCTGATGGTATGACTGGACTGCATTCCAATGCGTCTCTTTGTCTTAGAGTGTGTAGTAATTTATCACTTCTTCTGACAGTTGTTTTTGGCAACGTGTCAGTAGTAGTATTAAGATGATATTAAGTAGGGATATTAATATGCAGATTAGGAAATTATAATGAGCAAATTATTGTATGTCATTGGCTTAAGGCTTTGTTTGTGTGCAAAAGTAGCTTCTGATTGGCAGAGAAGTCATACTTAAGCCAGTGTTTTGTGTGATTTTGTTGAGTTAGCATCGGGCACTACTCCACGCAAAGGGGAAGGATGCTGTTATGCCCAGCAGTAGTAGCAGTGATCTCTAAGTTCTGGACTTAGAGTTTTGTAAGCAGATAGAATGGAGTTGCTGATAGAACGGAGTTGCTGTATGTGTACGAGACGTCTCAGACGTATCGGCGGCAAGGCTTGCAGATATCCTGATCAGCTGCTGACCTAGCCTTGAGGGGCTTCAGCATTTATCCAGTGGCCAGTGTGCCTACAGCCAACCCAACTGAGACAAGGTTCCTATTAAGCGAGCGGAGGGGAAAGTCCAGTTAAGGACTTGGTTAATGGCTGTATGCTGCTCTTTCCTGTTCCCAGAGTATCACCTTAAACTCTGGTGTTGCTGCTCTAGCCTTGCTAGACTGTCTTAACAGAAAGACAGTTCGTCCCAGTTCCTTTGCTGTCGTTTAGTTCCAGTGGGCATACTTGGCATTCCAGACAGTCATTCCCTGCTGAGTGGAGCTACGTACGACCCTGAGTAAAGTAAGCAGAGAGTTTAGAGAGCAGAGAGTTTAGAAGTAAAGCTGTTGCTGTAGTTCCAGTAAGCTGTGGCTATACTTCCTGTTGAATGCTGTATTTAACCATTAAAGAATATAAGCCAAATAGCAGAGAGCTGTAATACACGACTTTCAGTGTTTTATTGGCCTGGGTTGGGCCGTTAACCCCAGCAGAACTTTGCTGGCAGGTACCATTAAGTCAGAAACCCTTACGGGGCCTCTAAGCAGTGTAGTATTACTCAGGCCAGCTACCACTTTCCTGTTAAGATATACTCACTGTGTAATGCCCTGTACGAACCATACTCACGACACAAAGGCCAGAAAGAGAAAAAGTGTTGCATTGGTGGTAGCGGTGGGATGACATTCTGACTTAGGCCAATAAATGGTACAGAGTAACACTGGGTGAAAAACTAAGAGGTTTTAGAGAAATTGATGCAGACAAAAGAAAGGGCTAACTGAGGTCACATGCAGACATATGGGTGATGGCTACGGCAGTTGAAATGGAGCAGTCTGATAAAACTGAGGAGGTCATTACGTTCACTGGAGGTGAACAGGATGGGCCCCAAGGCAAGGTCAACAGTCCAAAAGCAGAAAGTCAGATCACAGGGGAAACTACGGCATTGTGGAAGGCTGTAATAGGCGAAAGTGAATATGACACATTAGGTTTTGGTGCGACTGGGGCAGGATGAGCAGAGAAACTACAGAAAGGGGAGAAATAATCGTTTCCCTGGCAGCAGTTTTTCAGGCAGTGCTCCAGGCACAAGCATCCCTAATGTGCGGCCATGGTTAAATGTAGGAAACGGGCTACAAAGTGAGAATGGGTATGGAATGCAGTCTCCATACTGACCGGAAAGCAGTTTTCTGAGACAGAACAGAGAGGGCGCATTTGAGGGCAGAAATCATGATATGTCTGAGGCAAGACTGAAGGAAAGCAGTGACTATCTAAGATTACCGAATTTTAGGAGGGGGTCACAAGGGAGACCCAAGGCTGAGCTGTATGAAAACAAAGGAGCCTATGAAGGTAGCTACAGAGAGGGCGCTTTTCCTGCTGGAAATGCAGATAGCTACATGTCCTCCTTTGCCAGACTGAATGCCCGTCTTGATTCAGTGATGGGGCGACAACATAGCCCAGGTCAGGGAGAGAGCAGTCAATATAGAGGACCTCACCTGCCTGGGGGAAGTCAACAAGATAGGATTCCCCAGAATCCAGTAAGGGGAGCCAGGCTGGAAAAGCTGGCTGTGATGCCTGACAAATATGATGGCCGCAGTTCCTGGCGTGACTACTATTGTCACTTTACCCACTGTGCATCAATTAACAGATGGAATGCAGTGGAAAAGGGTCATTTCCAGGCAGCTTCCCAGAGGCTGTGCTTACCTGAGGAGATGCAGTATGATGAATTAGTGGCCATATTGGAAGCATGCTTTGGTTCTTTTGGCAAAGCTGAGTTACGTTTAACCCAGCTGAAATGCAGAAAGCAGATGAAAGATGAGACACTTGCAAATCTAAGACAAGCTATCCTAGATTTGACTGAGCAAGCTTATCCTGAACTTGACCAAATAGCCATTGACAAGTTGGCTAGGCAGTATTTTTCCAATGCAATCCCTGATGCAGAAATTCGTGCAGACTTATTCAGACAGCGACCCAGAACACTCGATGCAGCAATACGAATTGCTATTCATACTGAGTCATTCCTGCATTCTGAAGCTGGACGAATGAAACGACGCCAACATATCAGACAGATTGGCATTGATGATGACCTGTACGATGATGCAGTAGAGATTGCAGCTCCTATGATCAACACACTAGCTTGCCAAGCCAGTCAGAGTTCACTGAACTCATAGCAGTTGTCAATGCGATCAAAGAGGAGATTGAAAGAGATAAACCTGAGTGACAAAAGAAGAAAGGACCGAAAAGTGTTTCGGATGTGGGGAAGTAGGCCATATAAAGGGCAACTGCCAAAAGGCTGAAACCTCGGGAAACACGCAAGGACCGAGTGTGGGGACCAACGCTCAGTCGACAAAAGACAATCGGTCCCAACCAGCGACAACAAAATTGAAAATGACGAGAAATCTGACATGGAAGCCCACCATCTGTTGCGGTTAAATGATGTGAAAGTAAAGAAAAGACGGCTGCAGTTTTACGTTCTTGCTGAAATCCATGGTGTAGCTGCATGCTCATTTGTCGACACTGGATGGGAGTTGACCCTCCTCTCTCCTGATGTCTACAACTCGATACCAGCTGCACAGAAACCTGCCCTGTTGCCACCCGCAATCAGGGCGTTGCAGGCTGATGGGAAAACATTTTTACCTGTGCATGGAGAGGCTGACTTCCAGATCAAATTTGGGCCAAAAAAACCAACATTTGTTGTGGCGGAGATCAGTGAGGGAGTAATATTTGGCAATGACTACAGCCTGGCTGCACCTGCTGAGATCAGAACACATAGTCTAACTATGGGTTTCCATGAAGGGAATGTCCCCCTACTTGACCGTACAGGTAGACACCTGTGCGCTCGAGTTGTGGTACGTAGAGACAATGGCTGTTAAAGCTGGACATGAGATGCTCATACCTGGACATCTGTCCCGACCTATCGGCGTGAACCCCATGGCCTTGGTTGAACTGACCAAGCGCAACCCACTGTCAGCCAAAGGTGTCCTGGTAGGATGCGTACTCGTTGATGTCACCAATAACACTGTTCCTGTCCGTGTTATGAATGTAGGCAAAACGACCCACATAATACAGAAGGGGACCACCATAGCACTTGCTTGTGGTGTGGACAGTGAGGTCAAGCCCAGCCAACAACCTGTTGAGACCAGTCAACCTGAGACAGGTAAACCGACCACACCTGTACCTGACCACCTGCAGGCCTTATGGGAGGAGAGTGTCAATGAACTTGGCACAGAATGCAGAGAGAAAATTGCCCAGTTTCTGTCGAAATGGGAGGATATTTTCTCAAGAGACAAGCTACACTTTGGACGCACCAGTCTGACTAAACATCACATTGAGACCGGTAACCACCAACCCATCCGTTAGCAGCCCCGCCGACAATCACCATGGTCACGGGAGGAGACCAGATGTCTTGTACACGATATGTTGGAGAAAGATGTGGTCGAAAAGTCCAATAGTCCTTCGGCAGCACCGGTCGTTTTAGTCAAGAAACAAGATGGTAGCACACGTTTCTGCGTGGACTATCGCCTGAACGATATAACAGTGAAAGACGCATATGCCATACCCAGAATCGAAGACAGTATAAATGCGCTTGCTGGTGCTAAGTGGTTTAGCACATTAGATCTAAAAAGTAGTTACTGGCAGGTTGAGCTTGACGGTGATGCACAGGAGAAGTCTGCATTCACCACCTTGAGTGGGCTATACCAATGGAAAGTCATGCCATTTGGTTTATGCAATGCCCCAGCCACTTTCGAGAGACTCGTGGAGTCTGTATTATCAGGATTACAATGGGAAATCCTCCTGTTGTATCTTGATGATATAGTGGTGTTCGCCGATTCCATTGACCAGATGTTGGAGAGGCAAGAAATAATATTTACACGTCTGAGGGAATCCAGCCTGAAATTGAAGCCGAGCAAGTGCAGTTTGTTCCAGCGAAAGGTAGACTACCTTTGGCATAGAGTATCAGCAGAAGGAGTCGAGACCAGCCCAGATAAAACCGATGCAGTGCAGAACTGGCCGACCCCTAAAAATGTCCATGAGGTGCAGAGTTTTCTTGGCCTGGCGTCTTACTACCGACGATTTGTGCAGGATTTTGCAGCTATAGCCAGACCAATGGTACAACTCACGGAAAAGAACCGGCCTTTCCTGTGGGACGATGAATGCGACACAGCATTTGAGATGCTGAAAAGCAGACTTGTTAACCCACCTGTCTTGGTATACCGGATACCAGTTGCACCATTGATCCTGGACACAGATGCGAGCCTGTACGCTATACAGGATGGAGAAGAGCGGATTATTGCTTATGCCAGCCGAAGTCTAAGTTAACCTGAATGAAATTACTGTGTGATGAGGAGAAAGCTGTTAGCAGCAGTTCACATTATGAAGTATTTCTGTCCATACCTGTATTGGCAGCCGTTCACCTTGCGTACTGACCATAGTTCATTACGCTGGCTGCTGAACTTCAAAGACCCATAGGGGCAGCTAGCACGATGGCTAGAGGTACTCAGTGAGTACAACTTTAAAGTCATCCACCGCCCCGGCAGAAAACATCAAAATGCTGATAGCCTGTCCCGAGGCCATACAGACAATGTGGACAGTCACACACCGATCAACAGGAACCAGACAATCACACTGTGGAAGCAGTTACTGCCAGTGTATCAACGCAGACAGAGACACAGTGTACCATTGCTACACAAACAGACGAGAGCAGCATCTCTGTAGGAAAACTAAAATCACCTGTTGAACCATCCTTAGTTGCACAGGTCGTTGACACTGAGAATGCCAGTTCTAAGGACAGAGACTTACCCGGTCACACCAGCACACCAGTGGTAGCAGAAAGAGCAATCAGTCTAATTCCAGAATGGACAACAACACAATATCGTCAACTACAGCTTGACGATCCTGATATTTGCCCCATCATTAAACACAAAGAGATGAGTGCAGACCCACCGGATTTGAAGAAAATATCACCACAATCATTAGCAACCAAACCATATTGGGGCCAATGGAAGCAGCTTGAACTGAGAGATAGAGTGCTGTATTGCAGATATGAGTCTGTCAATGGAAACACCTGTGAATGGCAGCTACTTTTGCCATCAACACTTAGGCAAGCAGTGTTTGCAGAGTTGCACTCCGCAAAGACTGCCGCCCACTTTGGCATGTTAAAAAACAAGGAGAAAATAAAGCAGCAGTATTATTGGTATGGTCTGACAGCCGATATCAAATCCATGATACGACAGTGTGATGTCTGTGCTGCACAAAAAGCACCAACTAAGACACGGCGTGCACAATTACAACAATATATTGTTAGCGTGCTGATGGAGAGAGTGGCCTTTGACATCATAGGTCCAATTCCAGAGACTGAACGTGGAAATAAATGGGCACTAGTCATAGGTGACTATTTTACAAAGTGGGTAGAAACCTATGCTATCCCAAACCAGGAAGCCACAACTGTTGCAGCAAAACTCACCGATGAGTTTGTAAGTCGTTTTGGAGTGCCCATGCAACTCCACTCTGACCAAGGCAGAAATTTTGAGTCTGCAGTGATAGCTGAGGTATGTTGACTTTTGGGCGTTGACAAGACGAGAACGACCCCATACAATCCAAAGTCTGACAGCTTCATTGAACGATACATGAAAACCCTAGCCCAGACTGTCAGTACTAGTGGATCCTGACCAATCGAACTGGGATGAGGTGATACCTTATGCTATGATGGCATACAGAAGTTCACCCCAGGAGAGTACTGGCGAGACACCGAATATGGTGATGCTGGGCAGACAGGTAGATTTACCTGTGGACTTGAGGTCGAACCTCTACCGACGGACTCAACCGAGCGAACTGAGAGAAATTACAATCAGCACATCGCAGAGCTAGAATTGCATTGAAAAAAAAAATGCAATTGCCCAGAAACGACATTATGAACCTGGGCAGCATGGAAGTGAATTGACAACTGGTCAATTTGTATGGCTGCGTGCTGAAACCTGCAAGAGAGGAAATCCAAGAAATTAGCAGTAAATCGATGGGAAGGCCCGTTCCTGATTATCGACAAACTTTCTGACGTCACTTTCTGTATTCAGTGGAGTCAGCACTCAAAACCAAAGGTAGTGCATTATGACCGACTGAAACCCTATGAGGGGACGCAAGCAGTTGATTGGTGTCAGCAGGACCAGAGACAACCCGATTGCATGAAATCTGCCTCACTTGAGCTGATAGACAATACCTTGCCAAAAGACAACCATCTTGGTGGCACTGAAACATTCCTTGGTAGTGTGTCCCTAGATGACCTTTGCCAGGCAGAGGACACAGATGTAAACATCGACTTTGACCCTGATCATACTTAGAAAGAAATCCATCAGTAAGCAACAAGGAGAAACAGGAAGGCGCCTGATCGCTATGGCGACTGGTACTATGCCTCCGTCTTAGGTGAACGCTAACATACAGTTACCACACTATCTTAATTATTCACGATGATGTATCACTAGCGTGGAATTCAACATGGTTTTCTTGATGCTAGTCATGTATACTGAAAGTTCATTACATGGCAATTGAACCGACGTGTAAACTCCTTTCAAGCAGAAGGTAAGGGATTGTCATGTTTAGTGTGTTAGAATGTTAAAGATTGACTAAAATTGTCAAGTCGGGGGAGGAGGATAATTGTGCTTTCACAAGCCGCCGCAAACACCCCTAGCCAATAAGGCATGAGATTTCAAAAAGGGACTTACGAATCATGCTTAGGCCAATGCTGTGTCGCTATTACTAGAGCTCTGTGAGAAAACGTAGGAAAAACTAAACAACTCACCATTCAGCCAAAGTAGCACGCATGTGTAAGAGATTTGCAGACAAAGTGAAGGAATGTGCTATTTTCAATCTGCATGATAACATAATCATTGAACTTTAACCCCGAAAACAACATTGTAAATCTGAGTTGGAGGCTACTTCAGTCAGTTATCAGAATGCTTATAACGTATACGTAGTCAAGATATGAGAATCATAGCCCTAGTCACCAACTGTCGATAAGATGACCTAGTTCCTTATTTTGATATTTCAAACGTTTTTTTAGGTCAATAGCGGCACTTCAAGTACTAAGAATAGACATCCTTTGTCTAACAAGCAAAACTTCATGTATTCATGCCACATTACAGTGCAGTGCCCAACTCTCAGACTGACTTTAGTCCCTTCCATGTTACAGAACCGTGATCAAGATATGAAGTGGTGAGTCCTTTTGTACTGCCTGGCAACTATATGTTGCTCTTGTTGCACCAAGGAGACGACGAGATGTTGATAGCTACAGCAAGTAACTGGCGGCATGATTAGAATACATTAATAATAATAGCTGATACATTTTGTCAGACGCCTTTGCTTGAATCCATCCTCGGTCACTGCAACATATGAGAGACCGAATATTAAGAAAGAGTTTTAAAAGTTCTTCGTTTGGATGATATCAAGTCAAAATTAATAACAGGCCGGATATCTATAGTGCAAGAATAGTATCTTCCTGGCAGCTATAAAGGGGTGAACAAGCACGATCTCAAAGTGTTGAAGTGTACTTTCTGCAAACATTATATTGATAAAAGATGCGCATTTGGCTATTTCCCCCAAAGTTTTGTGAATACCTGTACAAACCCTATGATCAACTTAACCCTTTGAGTGCTGTAATTTTCTCCCGCAAAAATTTTAGTGCAAAATTTTACCAATTTTTATGAATTTTTTCTGTAATTTTTAATGATTTTGGACCAAATTGACATCACATTACATTTTCTACAGTTTTTTTCTCAAAAGTTTGGCAAAATTGTAAGAAAAATTGACTGGGGTTTATTTCATAAAGGGGACAAAAATAGACTTTTGCGCTCAAAGGGTTAAAATGCAACCGTCTTCTAAGTCACTGTATTTACTGAGATGACTAATCAGTGACCAGGTAGAGAATAAAAAAGGCCAAAATTTGATGATTATACGTCAGTGATATGAACAGGTAAAATGTAAATAACTTCAAAATATAACCACACGAATCTCTGTCAGATAACTCCAGTAATTTTGCTACACACTCATCGCAGGCAGGCGATATGACATAGAAATATTGTTTTATGTAACTTTAATAATTAGCGCTTCTTATGCAAGAGGTTGAAGACTTTAATACTGTCGACAGGTATAAATTCAAATCTTGGAAAGTGTTACAGTGCCATTCTATGCATATTTAAACTTACATATTGCTCTCTCGGTCGCCGTTCACACACACACACACACACACACACACACACACACACACACACACACACACACACACACACACACACACATATATATATATATATATATATATATATATATATATATATATATATATATATATATACAATGTACATAAAAATGAAACAATGTAAAACGGGTAAGAACACTGAAATAATGGGTAAAATACTGCATTAAATAGGGCGAATAAACAGAAAAAAAACGACCCAAAAACACGATTGAAATCCAAACATCGGGATAACAACGGAATTAGAACACTAGAATCGGAGAAATAACAACATACGTTTCGGGTTCTCCCTTCGATTCTCATTTCAGTAACATAAAGGGGCAGAAAACAAAGAAAATAGAAGAGACGGAAATAATTTCAACAAGTGATTTGCAAAGCAGCCAGGTTGGGGGGAGGGCAGAGAGGCAACAGATAAAAAACGTGATGTGCGCCGATGGGTGTTTACCAGCCTGTTAGGGATTTTGACATTGTCAGGAAAGCTTTCGTTGATTGAACTGGTAACCTTATTGTCATGACACTATCACGCTTCATCGCTTAGCAACAAGAAGAAACAGGTATTTGATCGAAATCATAATTACATCTCTCTTGTCAACATTCACTTTACGCCGCCCTCTCCGTCTGCCCGCGAAATGATTTTCATGTACTTGTACCAAATGTGTTCAGTCACCGTTCTTCATTTGTTAACTTCCCTTTTCAATACTCACAGACAGAGGGTTGTGCCCGGAGTGTCTGTGTTTTCATTGCTCCCATTTTAGTAATTTTAATCCATTTCCTCCCATTTTAATTTTGCAAATCAGGTTACTATTCTCTACGTATGTCAAAATACTCCCTCATTGTTTTACAGGTTAGCATGGGCCTACCATTCTTCACTCTGGCTTCATGCTTTGTTCAAAAACCATGTTCTTAGAGTATGACATTATTGTTTTTTCTGGTTAACCTATACAACATGTTAAAAAGAACACATGGTCATCCGAAATATCTCAGACTTTTTAAAGGAAGCAATTTTGCCACTTCAACTAAAGAATAATAGGTAAATTAAGTCGATTAAATACACTGTTCCATATAGGTACAAAAACATCAACCGTTGGTTCTGAAGATGAAATATGAAAGTAAGTGATGTACATTGCAATCACAGAATAGGTAGCCTTTTTTACCTTTCCAGAAGTGTGCCTCGTAAACACATTCTTGAATACATTATATATCCCAAAATGTTTACAATTGTTATGGATATCATATGAAAGAGCAAACTGAATTTGTTAAACACTTATACTCTTCAAATCACAAAAGTCTTAAAGTTGATAATCGGGTCAGGATATAATATCTTATATCTCAATAGCCAGCGTTTTTTCTTGCCATCAAATGTTGAAAGCACATAAATGAAAATAAGCACAAAAAGCAGCTTAGCAGGTAAAGTTCTTGACTATGCCAGCAGTCACCTGTTTTGTTCACCAAATGACTAAATCTCTGTTACATTTACATTCTTTAATCATTCGAAGCTATATTTCGAAGTGAAAACCATCACTACCTGATTCTAAGTTAAGCAAACACGTGATGAGGCGGTCCCTTGGTGTGGAAGATCAATAAACACATTTATATGACGCAAAATACGGCATTTCATGAGCTGCTAGACTGAAAGATCCGTCGCTCGAGGACGCTCCCTACGCTCCCCTCCTCCTACATGGAGCGTAGAGAGCGCCCTCGAGCGACGGATCTTCAGTGTAATGAGCTGCAAGCTTAAGCGAAAATGAAGTTATTTTGATTATTATACATGCAGGAGAAAGACTATTTCTCATGGGCTTCCTGATTAACAGAATTAATATTCCGGATAGTGTATATCTGTATAGTCTTCTCTGCTATTCATTGAAACTTTGCCGGACGCATGTCCCACCAGCGCCACAACAACGTGTGTGGTTGCCAGCCAATCCTTTGCCATGTTGCATGCTAAGCTGTTGCGCCCGGGTTCGAATAACTTGCGTCGTGAAGATCATCGCCCTGTGTCGAATAAAGCAGAAGACCGTGTCAGTAAGTCAGTATACACATTCTCACTTATGAAATCAATAGAGTTCACAGCCACAAATTTATGAAAGCTCCGAATATGTTCTAGTGACGTCGTATTGTTTGATAATAGTACATAATATGATAGATAAACAAACGAAGGAGAATATGGAGATCAAGCATATTACTGCTTCAATTTTAATTGATCGTAGTATCAAAATAGCCGTATGGCTCCAGTATGAACTTAAGTCGATGGACACTCTCCCCCCTTTTTTGTTGACAAACTTTTAAACAACAATTTATGATAATTCATACAGGAAAGGCACGTTGTGCAAGACATCTTCTCACTTACACTCTTTTGTTTCGTCTCTTGTAAGTCTATTTCACCACCTGCAGGAATTCTATCACCCATCTTGCGAATGAGGGAATTCCGTGTGTACCTCCCCCTCCTACCGACGCTTCGGATCATGTACACAATGCACAGCGCCACGGCAATCACTACAATCAAACAAGCGATGGTGGAGCAAACAATGATGGCAATTTTCGCAGAATCTGGAAGAAATACATGTTAAAATAAATAATGATGATAAGAACCAAAGTCGACGACAACTATGATATTAATATTGTTCATGGTTGTATTATTCGTTCTTTGTTCATAGTTTCTAGCTAAGGCCTCGAAAGGAATTAATTTTGTTCATAGACGGAACAAGAGTGGTACGACAATAGTGAATGCAGATCAACAGATGGTCTAAAATCAGGGTCCGTCAGGTAAATAGACATGTATCATTTACATTTACCTTTTTCTGGTTTCGACGTTTCTGGCTCTGGACCTGCGGAGGAAAGTTGATACTAAAATTATTGAATATAATTCTACGTTTTCTTCTGTTGCACTGTCAAACACATGATAGCTACGAATAAGGTCGTTCCTTTCTTGAGAATCCTTTACAAAAAGACTATGCCAAGTGTGAAGATTTGTCCCTGCTTCCCGAATAGTTTACTAAGAAATGCAATAGAGGAACAGAAAATATAGCGCACATTTTCACTGAAACGCTTATCGAGGCTGAGCGACCCTATATATTCTCCATACAACATGTACGTAGGGAAAAGATGTGAGCTTAAAACCGGGGTCCTGGAGCGTACCAATCGGGTTATTTGTCTAAGTTCCTTCCGGACCTACCAGAGCAAAACAATAATCGATGTAGACATTTTCTCATTTTCTCACATCTTATTTTTTCAACAAGTTTCCCGTGTGACGGGTAAGGGGGCTTTAGAGGGAAAACATTTTTTCAAGCGATTCAGGAGTTGAGAGTTCAAGTGTTCTGTTTGTCGTTACTAAGTTTTGAATGCAATAAAATCTCGAGTGTTTTACATGTTTTACTTCTACTGCTGGCATCCTAGCGTCATAACTGCCATAAAAGAACCTGCTTTATTACATCCCTCGATGTGCGTGCAAATCAGTGCATTGATTTGAATAGGAACATCCAGGGAGTTAGCGGGCCGGTGAACGATGTACTGACCGGTTTCCATGGTTACTCGGTCCAGTGAAGCCGTTCGATGTTTTCGATGCCAAAGTAGACGCTTAACGTTAGATGTACAATATCAATGCAGGCACTACTATTTTGACTTTCGTTAAAGTCTGTTTCATGCTGTTCGATAATGGTAAAATTGTTTGAAAAATGCCCTGTATGTCATTAAATATCAAAGAGCATGAACTGTGAAGAGGTGTGTGATAAACATATTATTGCCTGAATACATGGGTTTATGTGTCCTCGTAGCAGGAGACAATTTGCCCTCCTGGCGTCGGGCAAATTGTCACCTGCTCTCGGGCACATAGACCCATGTATTCAGGCAATGATATATATTCCCATTCCCCACAATGGTAGAACATCAGATCAATGGCTAAAATGAATGTATCACCGTTATGCTCATATTTACCTTGCTCAATCACAGAGGCTGTCCCGGGTTCATATGAGATACCATATGATTTGAAGACGTTTGATTGGTTTATACTGGAAATAAAAGCTTCTAAAACGGTCTGAGCACCAACAGTCGCACTGTTATCGACTAAAAGGTCACTAACCATTATGGCAATACTGCCTGTGGTGTCCCGCCTTCTCCTGGACCTTAGAATCCTAAAACGGCAATGATTAATCATATACGTGACGCATTTTCAATGAAATTACGCGATCCCAAAGTGACCTAAAGCTATTGTATTGTAGTTTCAGTCGCGCAACATTGTTTACTTTATCAGAAAAATTATTACGAGCGATGTATAGGTCAAACTTAGGTACTTTTTCTTGAAGTATCGACAAAATCATCAGATCACAGCATTGCAACAATGCTAATTACAAAATATGTAAAAAGAAATGATAGGGGGTTGTGTACTGTTGTTTTACCTCTCTACTTTGTTAAAGTTTATTTCAAGGACGTCAACAGAGCGCTACATTCTCAATAATGTTGAACACTTTTCGTCCATCACTTATGTCAATAATTCAGGCATTTAATGATGTTGGTCACTTTATTTACATACGATAGATACATATTTTTGAAAGTAAAATGAACGGGAAGTCTTTCCATGGGCTGAAAACCTGTCGTCTTAAAGTCATACACTATGACTTTAGGCGGAAATTTGGATGTTCTGAAGGTCTGTTCGCAGACGATGATGTATCTTTGTTGTGATATAGTCCGTGTAGTTTAATCAATATCTAAGCGCCCATTCCCAAAAATTTCGTATTTCTTCAAGCAATCAGAACTCGTGATGGGGGCTGTCATTTTGTTCAAAATACGGTTGGTCTATGAAGTATAATTTGGCCGAATATTTCTTCTTGAAAGGATTCTAGGCATACGAATGATTATGTCAATAGTAATTTACGTCTACGTAGTGACTACGTACCATCAAAGCAGGAGACATTTTGCCCTCCTCTCCTCAGGCAAATTATTCCTTGTTTTGGCTAAAATACATACATACATACATACATACATACATACATACATACATACATACATACATACATACATACATACGTTCGTATAAAACACATAAACAGAATTATTCATTATGCTTCATCGCAAATTAGGTGATACAATTTTTTACAAAAATTATATTTCTATAACTACCATGTGAAGTTGGTACTGAAGCAGCACACAGGTATCGTCTTATTCAATGTCGTCCACAGCTGTTAAAATAATAAAAAAAGAGTGCTTTATCAGTTTTCACCGCCTTTTATCATTGTCTTACGATTAGAAATATATGTGTACATTATGTATAGGATAAAGCCCGAGTACAAGGGTTTTATCCGACTTAAAAACTATCGCCCCTAACTGATATATTTGCGTTTACAATGTGTTTACGTCAACCGTCCCCTTTGTCAATGTAACATGTTTAGGATATGAATTAAAACTTTTATTTGTGAAATAGCCTTCCAATGTAATGGAACATCCTATAAATTGGTTTGGTTTATTACCATGAAAAGTAGTAGTACAGTTCACAAGTCATAACAAGAAAATACAAAATTTACATTTCAGTGGTAATGTGGAGCCAGAAAATATAGCTGTTCGCTAGTCGAGCCTGGCCCATTTACAAAATTTAAATTAGTTAGGTTAACACGTACGCTGTCATACAAAGAGTTCTACAAACATTATTTTATATTTATATGATACAAGTTCGATATCAGAGCGAGGTATTCCTGAAAATTCTTACACAATGATGTGACGACTATTATGA
>LD365806.1:0-12707 GCA_001465055.1 Ptychodera flava | reverse complement strand
TCTTTTAAACTATCGACCAGTATCAGTCATTTCAGGGCGAAAACTGGTCTTGTTTGTCTCAGTTGTTCACCTTTGAGCAAACATTGACAGCGTTCATCAACCCCACTGTAAGTATAGTATCAGTGGGCGCTTTGTGCAATATCAATGAAGCATTGAGGAGATGTAAACGAAGTTTGTTCGCCACTGAATTCGAGACTGAATGATACCGAACGGGAGTTTTAGCCATGACTCACTTTTGACAAGCTTACCGTTCACGCGTTACGCCTGCGTTGCACGATGCGGGTAGTGCAAATAGTGCTCAGCTTTCCAAATCGTTGTGTGTGATCTGCCATGAAATAACGGAGAACTTAGACTTGGTTCAAGTCTGTGATTTGTGAATGTTTGAGTGGAGTGAACGCAATGATTTGTATTTTGCTCTCATGTGAAACGCGCGCGTGAGTGGACGCGATGAGTAGGGTGAACGCGATGAGTGGAGTGAACGCCATACAGCGGAGTTTCACCCGGAATCACAGACTTGGCTTTCTTGCAGGGTTTGCGTTTCTATAAATTATTCATGAGATGACGTTTTCTTTACTCATATTTTATTCATAAGATGACATCACTAAATTTTACACATTGGGAGGAGTTACCAATTGACCCAAACGAGACCTGCATAAAACTCACACGGCGTTGTTGACAAAATGTCGAGTGCGGGTACGACCTCTGTTCTATCACCGAAAACGCGTGAAAATATCTGTGTTGTTTGTTGGGCCCATGTTACAAAATGCGAAAATCGTGGCCGGTTATTCAAGGATGGAAAAAGACACCGTCCTTACAGTTGTAGCCTGTTCTCTTACGTGCCCAAAGCGATGGAAATCAAAACAATGTGGAGCGACTTCGTATGTCAGTGATTTTCCGCTGCCGGTTGGTGCGCAGACGAACACATCTTTCCTTCAATGTAACTCTCAACAAGCTTTCTTTGGTAATCTCGCATGATTAGCGGTGGTCGACCGATCAGTTGTAAAACGCGGTTGATGTACGAACTTGATGCCATTATTCGCCCAGATATAAAACGTACTCGATGTCTAGCTTTGCACGGAGATGACAACAAACTTTTTAATGCGTGCAGAGGTTTATTAGCAAGCGTTCTTCTTATTGGCCAGAATAACGGCGGGGGCTGTCAATCATTTTGTATTTGCTATACGTCACTGTGTACACAGTCCGTCTCACCGCCTGTACTTTGCAAGAAGTCCAAGTCGGTGAATCCGGCAGAAACTAACTCACTACTGCGCAGACTCAAACGTGACGCATTCAATCGCTGGGAAAACCTGGCGTGAGCTGCCAAATTCCGGATAGGTTTGTACGAAATAGGAGAGACACAAGAGAAACTATTATAAATGATTTTATTTTTTTTAAATTCACCGACTTGAACCAAGTCTAGGGAGAACTCTAAACCGCCATGTAAAACCAGCTCTCTGTATGTCTATTGTTGGAACAATATGTGTGAAATGGTTGTCTTTTAAAATTTGTACAGGTCTGGAGGAATTTGTTCGATTCACAAAAATGGATTCTGGTTAGTGTTGTCTTACATTAGGGACTTTACAGAAAATGCAGGGGTTTTAGGGCCATTCTTTTTTAAGGTTGGTCGCTATTTTTAACGCAAGCATTTTTGAAGGGTAATGAAATTTCAAGCATACTTTTGGCGGAGGGTCATCCTTTTATTGCACAACTATCTTAAGACCAGATGAGGCTGATACAGTGCTTAACCCGTAAACATCAAATAAACTATTAACAATTTCCTCTACAAAACAAGCTATATCTGTACGTTTATATATGTTTGATAATGTATTTAAATTTACTTTGGTTTAAGTGGGAGGTAAAAAGTACGTGTGTACTGGTATGTACACATGTACTTTTGGGCACAGTACACAACACCCAGTATTTGTGTGCACCGAATTCCCCTGCTTACTGTTTATGACTTTAGTTCCTCAACGCTGGGCTTGCCTTCTGCCCCGGCGACACCTTTAAAAGGAAAAAGTTCAATCAACTAGGACATTACAAAGTCTATTGTGTAAGTAATATTGTTAATTGTTGATGTCTTGCCATATCAGAATTCCAATGCTATCGGCAGAATAAATCACTAATATCACAGGCGGCCCAGATGTTTTGAGTTTTTCTCACTGTGTTCTCTATCAGTTCCTCTCCTTTTCGCCATGCTGTGACTGATCGAAGTAAGTAAAATAAATGGTTATATAACCTAACCTAGCCTATTGACTCTTTATTTGTTTTACACCACAAGCTGACGTTTATCTCTCATATACATATCCTGTAATTAATAAGTCAACAAAACTAATCATGCTAATCCGTGGACATATCAGGGATTTTATGGGTTGGTCAACATTGCGAAAGATAGAGATGTAAATAAAAAGGCCCTTGTAGTTACTTTTCCTATTGTTTACATCTTGTATCAACATTCAGTTTTCCACCCTTCCGTCAATACAGTATCAGTGGACGCTTTGTGCAATATCCATGGAGTATTGAGGAGCTCTAAACGAAATTTTTTTACCACTGAATTCGAGACTGCATGATACCTAAGAGGAGCTTTAGCCATGGCTCACTTTTGACAAGCTGACCGTTCGCGCGATCTATGTTGCAAGATGCGGCTAGTGCAAATAGTGCTCAGCTTTCCAGGTCGTTGTGTGTGATCTGCCATGAAATGATTGAGAACTCTAACATTAAAGGTCATTTCTTAGGAGAAGCTATTAAAACAGCCATGTAAAACCAGCTCTTTGTATATCTATTGTCGAAATAATACATGTGAAATGGCTGTCTTTTAAAATTTGTACAGGTCTGCAGGGAATTTGCTCGATTCACAAAAATGGATTCTGGTTAGTGTTGTTGATGACCTAGAATGACCTACACAACAGTAGTACTGTTGGATTTTTATTATGAAGAGGCAGAAACATAATTTACTTGAAGAGCACGTGCTAGAGTTTATTTATTAGTGTGTATCGCGTTTATTTTGACAAAGTTAGTGATTGTTTTGAAGTAGGAAATTCCAAAATATCAAAACACATTTCCGCGCCCTAACTGTCAAAGTTGTTATCTTGAACTGTATCACCACACAACACAGATACGAGTACACTCAAGACGAACTCGACCTAGCTATAAAACAAGCATTGTGTTGAAACTGGAAAAAATATGAACAATGATGAAACATTAAGGAATTTTCCCCCGAACACCCGATCATCGCATACAAAAGAAATCCAAAATTCAGCGATACACTAACAAAGTCCAAAGTCAACGGCATTAGAAACAAGGCGACGAACGAACAACACACAGAAAGATCCAAACATTTAGTGTTCTAGCTTCCCTGCTAGAAGAACAAGAGATCAACAACATCGACACAATATAAAAATAAAAAAGAGATATAATATATCTGTAGGCGACTGAGTTAGAAACCGAAGAGGTTTCGAAACGTGGGGGTCAAAGGGTTACGATTGTTTTCGCCATGGCTTATTTTAAATTAGCAATCCATTTGTTAATTTTCACACTAACAGCCAAAACACAATATATACACAAAACACATTAAAGCACATACAAGACAAGATGGTGATGTGTGAAGCGACCTCACCTTTTGTACAATACAGGCAAAGGAAATACATCTCTTAACTCTAGATCTGTTGAACTTTTCGTACAGTATTTCTGCCTTGACCTCCATTCTGTTGCCATACTAAACGTGTTTATATGGCTCTTTAGAGTATCGTTTAGCGTGATATATGGTCACCAAGAGAGGGCGTACTACATACTGCATAATAATGAACACTGAGCCCTGATGACTAACATGCACAAAGCGACGAAACGCAGGACGAGAGAAGAGAACATTAAAGGAAAAAAGGCTCGTACAAAAAAACAAGGTTTACTGGCTGTATTCTTTATTCTTTCTCATATTTTAATAGGCAATTCATGTGTACTGAGCTGATCAAGGTAGCAATCTATCACGTTTCTTCTACGCTATCGACGAGCATCAGTCATTTCAGGGCGAAAGCTGGTCTTGTTTGTATCAGTTGTTCACATTTGAGCAAACATTGACAGCGTTCATCAACCCCACTGTAAGTATAGTATCAGTGGACGCTTTGTGCAATATCAATGAAGTATTGAGGAGCTCTAAACCATAGACTTTCCGTTTTTAAGGTCTATGTCTAAACGAAGTTTGTTCGCCACTTAATTCGAGACTGCATGATACCTAAGGGGAGTGTAAGCCATGGCGCACTTTTGACAAGCTGGCCTTTCACGCGACCTGCGTTGCACGATGCGGGTAGTGCAAATAGTGCCCAGCTTTCCAGTTCGTTATGTGTGATCTGCCATGAAATGATTGAGGACTCTAACATTAAATGTCATTTCTTAAGATTGACTAGCTATTAACACCGCTATGTAAAACCAGCTCAGGTCATGGGTGGGGAGAATGACCTACATAAAGTAATATTATATTTTGAGTTTTATTATGAAGAGGAAGAAACATCATTTACTTGAAGAGCACGTGCTATAGTTTATTTATTAGTGTGTATCGCGTTTATTTTGACAAAGTTAGTGATTGTTTTTAAAAAGGAAATTCCAAAATATCAAAACACATTTCCGCACCCTAACTGTCACATTTGTTATCTTGAACTGTATCACCACACCACACTACACAGATACAGGTACATACTCAAGACGTTCATTGAAAGACCTATGAGACTGCTTTGCTGCAGCAATAAACTGTTTTTTTTGCATCTTTTATCGACATTCATTTTTCACCATTCCGTCTGTTTGCCCCTGATTGATTTTAATTTGTTCTTATGTATTTTAGTCCCTCCTCTGAATTGATAAATTTACTTCCATTTTCGATATTCCCCGACGAAGGGTCGCATCCGAGTTGTTTTCTTTGCCCCCATTCATTCTAGTGTTTTAATCAATTTCCTCCTGATTCACCGACTTTGATCGTGAATACCAGGACGCTTACGGCTTTTCTCTATATAAACCAACAGACTCCCTAAGATAATGTTTAATTGTTGTACAGGTCAGCATGGGTCTACCATTATACAGTCTGGCCTTATGCTTTGTTATAAGGCCAAATTCAGGGAGTAAGACGTTATGCCTATTTGTTTTCTTTGATAATTAATATAACATGTCAAAAAATTACCCATAAAAATCAGAAAATCTCTACTCTTTCCGGAGAAGCAATTTTGACACTTAAACTCAGGTATAATGGGTAGAATAAAGTCTTTAAATATATTGTTCCATATAGATACAGTTTATGAACAATTGTTGTGAAGATGACATTTGAAAGTAGGTCATGTACACTGCCATATCAAATATGTAGCCGTTTTACATTTCATAACAGTTCCTCGTAAGCCCACCTTGAATACGTTGTTTGCATTTCCCAAAATGCCTACAATTGTTATGAATATCACGCCATAAAAGAGCATAACTTGTTAAACGCCTACATTCTTTAAATTGCAAAAGCCCAAATGTTGAGAACTAGGTAGGGACATCTTATTTCAGTCCCGAAAACTGTAATTTAAGATTGAGTTGAAAGTATTGAGCTTTGATTGGGAATCACATACTAACTTTTTTGTTTTGTCCATGTGAATGATTTTAAATCGCTGACCTCAAACAATGTGAATAACTTAAGCCTCGCTGAATGTTGAAAGTACATGCACGAAAATAGCCACGGAAAGATGGTGAGCAAGTGAAGTCCTGTTTTCTTTTAAGTTGCCAGTAGTCGCCTCTTTTTTGTTAACCAAATGACCGTGTCTGTGTAAAGTTACTTTCACTTCGGGAATTTCTGTAACCTTATTTCCAGGTTTACTGGAAACCTATTGCTACCGGATTCTAAGTAAAGCGAAACAAGCGATGAAGTGGTGACTCTTTTCGCGCGCTCGTGGTACTCTGATGGCATAATAATGACGGTTATTTCAGGTCATAGGTTGCCGTGTTCCATTGAATTCACCTGGTGGGGACGTTCAAGAAACAGGTTGTTTAAGGTTCCAAGACAAGAAATTGACCATTTTAAGCTAACAATTCTCTAGTGTTTAATAAGCTCAGAACCCCTGTAGATTGTATATTTTCGGAAAGCCTAGATATAGGGAAAAATTTTGGTTACCATAGTGTCACCATTTTTTACATAACTATCACGTGACAGGTAATTTGCATAACTTTTCAAAAATCGGTTTTCCCTATGTTTTGTTTCAATGCTTTGAGATATGTGGCTGAAATTCATGTGAGTGCAAGCTATCCTACATGTCTTCAAAAGTGTGTCTCAGAATTTTTTTAAACCTTCTTAAACAGTTTTTATGTTTCAGAGCAGTGAATTTTACAATAGTTGATTTCTTTAAAATTGAGCTCCAAAAAAACTAAGCAAGATATAAAAAATCTGAGACACACTTTGAAAGAGCATTGTGACAGCTTGCATCCAGCAAGTTTGAGTCAGATATTTTGAAGTATTGAGACAAAACATAGGGAAAACCGACTTTTGAAAGGTTATGCAAATTATCTTGTCACGTGATAGTTATGTAAATAATGGTGACACTGTGGTTACCAAAATGTTCCCATATATGTAGGCTTTCAGAAAATGTATACTTTACGGGGGTTCTGAGTTTATTAATCGTTAGAGAATTGCTAGATTACAAAGGTCACATTTCTTGTCTTGGAACTTTAACACAAAACACGACATTCAAGAGGCAGTTTCCTGCTAGCCTAAGCGAAAATGAATTTATTTTGGTGACTATACACCAAGAAGAAAGACTCTTTCTCAAAAGCGCTCTTGGTTCATAGAAGTGTTATGCCAGAAAGTGTATATCCATGTAGTCTGCTGTTATATACATTAAAGCCCTGCAAAGCGCATGCTCCAAAAGCGTCATTACATCATATTATAAAGTTGCTATTTTATCCAATCTTTGTCATCCTCTGTGTTAAGTTGTTGCATTGGAGGTCAGATAATTATCGTCCTGGAGACCGTATATCCCTGTCGCATAAAGAAGAAGGTCGTGTCAGAAAGTAAGAGCTACAAATGAAAGCTCCGAATATGTTCGATTGATATCGCATTTTTGGATATCAGAAAATAATATTCTAGAGGTAATAAGTAAAAGAAGGACATTTTGGAGATCAGGATGAATACCGCCTCAATGCGGGATGTTGATGTTAATTTATCGTAATAGAAGCAATAGCCATATGGCTCCAGTGTTGACTTTGACATGAAGACGTTTTCAAAACAACAATTTATGGTGCTTCATAGAGAAAACAAAGAAAAGTGCACAATGCCATGTTGTGCAAAACATTTCGCTTTCTTACAATGAGTCTGATTAGTCTGTTTAGCCAGCTGCAGGAATCTGTCACTTAACCTGCGATTACTTGCCAAATTGAGCGTTTTGTTAGCAAGATGCTACTCCGTCATCGGAATTGCTCTTCCGCCAGGCGTTTCCGTCGTCTGGTCGTCAGTGACGGGACTCTGTTTGTACTTCCCCTTCCTGCCAAAGCGTCGGAAGATGCACACAAAGCACAACACCACGGCAGTCACTACTATCAAGACAGCGATGATGGAACAAACAACGATGACGATTTTCACAGAATCTGCAAAAAATGTATATACAGATAAGTAATGATGATAGCAATCATCGTCATCATCATCATCATCATCGTCGTCGCCGTCGTCGTCATCACCATTATCATCATCATCATCATCATCTTCTCCTTCTTCTTCTTCGACGACGACGACAACGATGATAATGATATTGTTGATGGTTGTGTCGTTTGGTGTTCATTCATGGTATATAGCTTAGGTTCGAAAAAGATCGTATATGTATATTATTCATTGACGGAATAAGCGTGCACGTGGTACGACATTAGTGAGTATGGTTTGATACAAATCTAAAATCACGGTCAATCAAGGTATATTGACATGTATCATTTACAATGGACATTACCTTTTTCTGGTTTCGACGTTTCTGGTTCGCGACCTGAGGAGGAAGTTAATACACAAATTATTGTACATAATCCCAAAGTTTTCTTCCGTTGCACTGTCAAAAACATGATAGCTATAAGTATGCGGCCGTTCGTTCCCTTCCCAGAAAAGCCAATTACACAAAAAAGACAATGATGTGTGTGCAATGAAACGCATGCAACAAAGGCAGGGACAATTTAGTGCGCCCTATCACTGAAATGCTTTTCGTTACTAAGTGAGTCTATATATTCTCCATACAGGATGTACATTAGGAAGAGATGTCGAGCTTGATGCGAAACCCGTATCCTGGACGGACTTATCACCATTGAGTTAAAATGGACCAATCAGGTTATTGATCGTAATTACTAACGGACCTATCACAGCAAAGCTACAATCAGTGTAGAAGTTTGTCAAGGTATTTTTGGGACAATTCTCCTGACGGGTCAGGAGCATGTTAAGAGAATCCAGTTTTTAAGGGATAGTGAGTTCCCAGTTCTAGTTTTCTGATTATCTTCACTAAGTTTTGAGTGCAATAAAACCTCAAGTGTTTTACCTGCTTTACTTCTACTGCTGGTGTCTGAGACACGTGACTGCCATTAAAGAACCTACATTCTCATTCGCCACAATGCTACAACATAAGATTAAGTTGCTTATTGCATGCATGCAATCCTTATGCTTACATTTACCTGGCTCAATCACAGAGGCTGTCCCGGGTTCGTATGAGATACCATATGATTTGAAGACGTTTGATTGGTTTACACTGGAAATAAAAACTTCTAAAACGGTCTGAGCATCAACAGTCGCACTGTCATCGACTAAAAGCTCACTGACCATTATGGCCATACTGCCTGTTGTGTCCCGCCTTCTCCTGGACCTTAGGATCCTAAAACGCCAATGAAAGTACACGAGCTCTAAGTGACCTAAAGGTATTGTTTTATATAGTTTCAGTCGCGCAACACTGCTTAAATTTTCAGAACAAATATCGCGAGTGATGTGTAGGTCAAACTCAGGTACTTTTCTTGTAGTGTTCCCAAAATCACCAGATCACAGCATTGCAACAATATTACTTACATATTATGCAACAAATGAAATGATAGGGTGTTGTGTAATGTTGTTTTACCTCTCTACTTTGTTAAAGTTTATTTCAAGTGATTCAGAGCAATGCATTCTCATTAATGCTGAATATTATTTCATCCATCACTTATGTGCATAATGCAGGTATTCGATGGTGTTGATCACTTTATTTGCATTCGATAGATACACATTTTTAAAAGTCACAGTGAACGTGAAGTCTCCCGTGGACTGAAAACCTGTCTTCTTAATAGTCATATAATATAACTTTAGGCGGAAATTTGGATGTTCTGAAGGTCTGGTCGATGACGATGATGTATTGTTTCTTTCATATCGTCCGTGTAGTTTAATCAACGTCTAATCGCACATTCCCGAAAGTGTCCCATTTCATCAACAAATCAGAACCCGTAACGTGCCTGTCGTTTTGTTCATAATACTGTAGGTTTATGAAGCATAAGTTAGCTGAATATTTGTTCTTCAAAGGATTCTAAACAAATGATGATAACAAAATTACTTTACGTCCGCAATGTTTTGTAAGCATAGGATTTAATGGTAACTTTATGATGACGGCGCATAGTCATCAGATAACTGAGAGAGAACTGGAACTATTTTCAACTTGAGAGCTTCACAATTTAAAAAATATCAAACATGTTTTAAATAGGAAACACTGCTTTTACAAAATTATGCATAGAATCGTTAAACCACAAAACAGTTATTTAAATATGTTAGTGATGAAATTTTTTTCGACAGATTTTCCTCTTGCATGGTAATAAAGCAAAAAATTGTCATTTGCAAATAAACCTAAAATTCTGGAGTGAAAACTATGTAAGAGAGACGACCCAATAAGTTATTTACCCTCGAGGCAGCAGATCGTTTGCCCTCCTACCCTATGGCAAATAGTTCCTTGATTGGGCTATAATACATACACACATACATACATACTTACATACATACATACATACATACATACATACATACATACATACATACATACATACATAATTACATACATACATAATACATACATACATACATACATACATACATACATACATACATACATACATACATACATACATACATACATACATACATACATACATACATAAAACACTAGACTTGGTTCAAGTCGGTGAATTAAAAAAAAATAAAATCATTTATAATAGTTTCTCTTGTGTCTCTCCTATTTCGTACAAACCTATCCGGAATTTGGCAGCTCACGCCAGGTTTTCCCAGCTATTGAATGCGTCGAGTTTGAGTCTGCGCAGTAGTGAGTTAGTTTCTGCCGGATTCAGGGTGAAACTCCGCTGCATAGCGTTCACTCCACTCATCGCGTTCACCCTACTCATCGCGTCCACTCACGCGCGCGTTTCACATGAAAGCAGAATACAAATCATTGCGTTCACTCCACTCAAACATTCACAAATCACAGACTTGAACCAAGTCTAATAAAACACGAGCAGAAGCATACTTCGCAAACAAAGTGATACAAAGTTTGAGATAAAATTATACCATATGTCTATATTTACCATGTGAAGTTAGCACTAAAGCAGCACACGGGTATCGTCTTATTTAATGTCGTCCACAGCTGTCGAAATAAGAAATATAAAGAGTCCGTTATAAGTATCCACCTCGTATTATAATTTTTCTTACGATTACAATTGTATGTGCGCAGAGTTCTAAAAGCAGCACTTACCTCCTCGGTACTTGCATTAGTTATGTTATGTTGAAGGCACATTCCCAAAACTCTGTCAGAACTAATAGTGACGTTGCATTCGAGTCGAAATTCCCTTGGACAGGTGAAGATCTCAGCTGAGCAATCAGTATTCTCGTCTTCTGCGCATGCCGTTGATTTAGTTGTTGGCACCCTCGTCACTTCCGAGTTAGTAGAATACTCAGCTGAAAGTTGCACTGGCGTTGAGCTCACTGTTGTCATAGCGTTGCCTTGTGTTGATGGGCACGGTGCCGGACACAGTACACGGCTTGCATAGTTTAAACAATCACCGCTTTGTTGGCTGTGGAAACACAGAAATCCTTGCTCCAAGTTACATGTCAGAAAACCTTGTCCAGTTTCGTTGTACGGAGTATTGGTGTCATCGGCCAAAGCACATTCAATATCAGTTGGCTCATCACAGAATCCATAGGGACCTCTCAACTGATTGATGAGTTCAAACTCTCCGATTGAAGCGGGGTCAAGTGTTGCGCCATTCTCATCATCCATCCATTCTGTCCACTCAGAACACTCTTCGACATGTACATTTGTCGATGGTTGAGTGACTGCAGTGGTGCCAGGACTAGTTGCAAAACTTGATGTAAGCTGCATAGACGCTAAGCTCAAAAGTGTCGTAGCAGTGCCTGGTGCTGTTGGAGATGAAAATACTGTCAGATAGAGCGAATACTTAATAGCATATTTGTGCTTCCGATGAACAGAACATTCAGAGTCTTGAAACGCTAGTCAAATGAATAACATTAAAAAATGTATTCCTACCCAACAGGTCTTACGAGTGTCTCTGGATAGTTTATCCCAAAATATTGCTAGACACATAAAACAAAGCAATGGACGCAAAACGAACACTCCAAACCCATTTGTGGAGTCAACACCCCCGATACACATGCATGTGTTCGTGACCTACACGGGAATGAAGAACGAATTACACTTTTCATCACAAACATAAATTAATGACAGGAGATGTTCAATTCTCGTGGGCCCCAAAAGTAAATTTAAATGACGAGCTCCTGACTCAGAGATAGGTTCGCACATGTAACAACAGTTAGGATTTCGCAAAAAGTGCAATTCTTCCCTCAAAAACTACACGAGCAAGATTGCAAATATAAGAAAGAATATGATCACTCAAAGAAGTTGAACACACCGACTTAGAAACTCATTTCAACAGAATAAAAATTTCAAAAAAGCAACAAGATTATGTAGACAGTCTGATACTGAATATTTATCAACACGACAGTAAAGAAGAAACCACGGATATTACACGTGGATCATATCGAGAACAATGCGGTAAATTCAAGAAAATACAGATCTACTTTGATTTCAATCAATAGTTTTGAATAAAATGCAGCCATTGACACATACGAAGACTGACATGCTATTAAAACAGATTCAACTGATGTATTAAAGCATCTTTACATAATAATGTAAGGTATATATAGCCATACCACAAAAATAATACAAAAGCCAGTGGACTCACCTGCACTTCTGACGTCAACAGCTGCGCCCTGTTGAGAAAGCATGACGTAATGATTTTAACTAACCCGCTAAAGAATAATCAATTTTGCCACAGTACTCTGACGTGTGAACTAAAGAATAAGAGTTTTTCTATCGACATTGACAGTCATGGCAGTTTTAAATATAAAAGATGGTGTTTCAGTGCTCTAGACATTGGATAATCTTAAAATAGTAACTGGAAATAACGTTGTTTGTTCCCATCAATATTTGAATAACCTCTGTCAACATATCTAAGTCAAGTCATGGAAACCTTAGAATATGCCAAGCTGCCTGTATCTAACGAGCTTTTACGTTCTGAAGATGCAATTTTGCTCATAGATGGATAGTCTCTGAAATGCACTGAAGACTAATGTCCAACTAGCAACTGTGTTGCAAATAGTTTGTTTATCAATGCTGCACTCGACGAGATATGCTCCTGATCATGAGTGAATCGCC
>LD365805.1:31038-49030 GCA_001465055.1 Ptychodera flava | reverse complement strand
TTACCCTTGGCCACCTCATATAGGCGCTCTGCAGGTTTTTACAGACAGTGCCTCTTAAATATTACTGCCTCACAATCATGAATAACAAAGCGAACTAATGAGTTGGTGTATTTTTCGCGAAATTGCTGCACATTATTACATTTTCACTAATAGTATGAACATTTCTTGTTATATATATTACTTATCATCGTCTATTATATTATAGCTTTGTCAATGCTAGTGAATTTTGTGACGTCAGACTCATTCCCCCTCATTATATCCGATTATTGCAGCTCTGATGTTTTCTTCATCTTCATTGCAAAAACTATAAATCAATAATAATAAAGTACCCCTCCGTACGAATAATGGACCTAGTGAACTTTAAACTTTGATAGGCTCCACCTCGTTCATGATGTCGCGCAAAGTTTGCTTTCGACCATTATTTGCCAGGATGGGTATAATATCATATAGGGCTCAGCCCTTTGTGTGGCGCCAGGGGTTAATTCTGAAGATGCACAGTTGACGCTCACATGATCAATAACAGTATATTGATTCATGATAAATAATAAGAAAAAAATAATTGTTACTTGCTATGTACATTAGTAGAACCACTACTCATTGCGTGAACAATAAATATAAACATCCAGTTCAGTTACCCTGTAATAGCTGATGAAAAGAGCTAACTCACGCTTTGTCACACACGTACTACATATAGACTTTCTGTTTAATCTGTCAAAAAGTTGGACTATGTTAGCATTTTTTACCATGACAACAACCACCCATTTTGTTTTATAAGGGGCGTATTTTGCTATCATTATCGTTGCAATAGAGACTGTGCTGCCCAACTTCCCATTGCAAACTAAAAACCAGCATTGCATCTGAAAACTAACAATTTTTGCATCAAGTTATTTGCAGAGGGCGCTCTTCTAAATTCGATCCCAACATTCTTGGCGTGTGTCCTCGTTTATATGCACAATATTTTCTCTGTCTATTCTGAGACTATTTTTAGGCGTAATGATAAGGATATCTTGTATCAGTTAAGAGGAAGAGAATTATACTCACTGGCTTATGGCAGTGATATATTTTTTAATGGTGTGTTAAAAATAATATTTTTTCATGTCTCGTGGTTTTTCTATACAAGCTCTCAAAAACATGCCAGCGCCTATGAATTTAGTGACTTTTTTAGGTATACTTCCGTTTAATCGAGTGAACCGGCGCATGCGTTGTCAGTTAGCCGCTGACAAGACTATTCTTGCTTCGTGCATCAAAGAAAAATACGAGAGACGCGTGTCACAACGAGATTAAGATAGTACTAGTATTGGTGATGAAGTCATACTTTCCCAACCGAAAGAAAGAAAGGAAAATATAAGAGAATTGTGCTCATCGCAGTCAAAATTACACAATGTTTTTAAAAATGAGTTTCTTGACAGGAAACCTTCAAACTATACTTTTATAATGATGTCAATGCACGCCGTAAGCTAGTTCCTGTCACTGAAACTGAGGTGTCGGTCGCGAGCGAGGACGATCGCTCGCATGACAAATGCTTGCTAATCACTCGGTCTACATAAGCCGAGCTCCAAGCGAAGTTACACATGATTTCAAAGATAACGTGAGACTAGAAATTCATCCTGGACAAACTTATTTCTGTGTTTTTTCATCAACAAACACGAACTGATTTTCAACGGCGCGGACACTAGTACGTTCAGGTCGGTCCAGCCTGCCGTGGTCGCAAATGGTATCGCTTACGCTACCCAAGATATGACTGTACACATACAGTGACACAACGCCAGTAGATGCAAGTTGTTCCGAAATAGTTTGTGTGTATAGGATTACACACACTCTATGTTTTATTTTTATTTTATTTTTATTAAACCTTTTTAACGAGGGTAGCCTGGTAAGCTTCAGTAAAGATGCTTATCTTCCCCAGGGTCCTCTGTTTACATTGTCCGAATAATTTTCCTTGACTTTGAAAATATCTATCGATTTGATACCGAAGCAAAATAAATTACTGTACCAAGTCGGTTGCGAAGCTTTGACGATGCGACAAGTTTTAAAATGTTTGAAGAAAAAATTGGTTGTGTAGAATATTTCATTGTACGGTGACACTGAGACATCTACCTCATAACATGCAAGAGAATTCAAAATAACCGTTAAATAAATATTAGAAATAATGAAATAATGCAATAGAGATGAAATAATCATAAAATCATTTCATCTCTATTGCATCTCATATCACCAGTCGACGAAACTATTTCCCCTATAATAATAACTTTTGTTCTATGATGTATAAAAAAAGTTTGCCTGATACAACGACTTAAAAAAATATAATAAAGATAACACAGGAAAAGGGCAGAATACTGCGATGTCATTGTATCAAAAAGTAGAAATTTAACAAGATCTAGCAGTTTCTATTATGAAAAATTGAAGAAAATTCTTTCGGAGGTATTCTTGCTCTGATTCACATTGTAACGCAAGATCATATAAGATAACAGACAAAGATTTTTTCTTAAATTTCGGGAGATTGGTGTTTTTTCCGTGTTGTTAAAAAAAAATAAGCAAAGAAATAAACTAAAGATAAGAATTTATGACTATGAACTCAAAATTCAAATAGAGAAAGATTGCACGTTTGAAGAATGCTGACAGTGTCAAATTTATTTTCCGGCATATTAAAATGTATAAAAGGAACTACATTAAAGTGGCACTCCCACTTGGTAACATTTTTAAAACTCATTTTAAAAATAGTAATGATAATCCAAAAAAAGTATTTAATTTTCTTTGTTGGAATGTCAATAATATTAAGTCTAAATGGTCAAACCCAGATTTCATTAGTTACATTCATCAATTTCAGTTCATTTGCCTTACAGAAACGTTGGCAACAGAAGCAGATAGGTTTCACTTAGTTGGCTACGATTGTATTTCTAGTGTACGTCCTAAGCGATTTCATCAGGGCAGATTCTCTGGTGGTTTGTTGTTCTTCTATAAATGTGATTCTGTTTTGTCTATTTCAAAAGAATCTAGTCAATCTCATGATATAATGTGGGTAAAATTCACAACTGTTGATAATTCAATGTATATGTTAGGTTTAGTATATTTTTCGCCAGAAGGCTCTTCATTATACGCTGACGAAACATTATTTGAATTTTTAGAAAATGATTATGCCAAGTATCTACACATGTATCCTGATTATAATTTCCTAATATGTGGCGACTTTAATGCCAGAACCGCCAATGATGCTGATCATATTGTTTGTGATAAACCGTCATTTATTCCTTGTGATGATGAATATTTGATTGATGACGATATGCCAGTGAGGATATCCATTGACAGAACCAGAAATCACTATGGTAATTGTCTTTTAGATCTGTGTAAGACATCTGGCTTAAGGATCATGAATGGGCGTTTTCAGGTAGAAAGCGGTCAATACACATGCATATCTCATACAGGTGGGGGCAGTGTTATAGACTACTTGCTATGTAATGCTGTAACAAAGAAAGAAATTATTGATTTTTCTGTTGGCGATCGAGTGGAATCTGACCATCAGCCGTTAAGTTTTAGTGGTAAACGCAAACCTGATAATGAAGGAAGATCACAAGTCTTGAATTGCAATATAAACGTTGATTCACAGATAAAAATTATTTGGAATGAAGATGTTGGTGGCATTTTTTACGACTTTTGGAATTCTCAGAGAGCAGATGTTTTGATCAGAAATATTTTTGTGTTACTTAATGATAATGATTTCAATAGTACCATTGCTGCAATCACTGAAATGTTGTACATAGCTGCAAGTGACATGAAAAAGGTATTCACGGGTGGCCGGGTTTCAAAATGTAATAAGCAAACGAAATTGTGGTATGACCAGGACTGTTTGGATGCAAAGCTCAGGGCGACTAGATCTTTAAATACATTTCGAAGGGAGAAATCGACTGATTCATTACTCAAAGACATAGATCTGAATACCAGAAACTACTTTCAATTAAGAAAAGAGACTATGAGATTAAGGAAAAAAGTAAGTTAATGAAAGCCGCCCAGGATCATGATTCCAAACAGTTCTGGGCTCTATTGAAATCCCATCGGCCAGGCATTTCGTCTAGTATTCCCACTGAGGACTGGTGTGACCATTTTTATAATTTATTTAATGCACAACGAGATACTAGTATTCAAGAGTCTGGCCCATTTTTTCATGATGTGAAACGTTTTGTTGATGATTTTGATCCATTAGGCGACTCTGATTGTGAACATGTCGATTGTGAAGATTTGGATAAGGAAATTACGTTTGAAGAAGTTGAAAAAAGCATGAATGATTTGAAAAAAGGCAAATCTCCCGGGCATGACGGCATCCCTGCCGAAATACTTAAAGATGCACCAAGAAAGTTTAAAGAAATTTTGGTAGTGTTGTTTAATAATCTACTTCACTCTGGTAATTTTCCAAGTGATTGGGCTATGGGTTTAATTGTTCCTTTGCATAAGAAAGGTGATAGAAATGAGGTCAATAATTACAGAGGAATCACACTGCTTTCATTGATTGGGAAGACATTCTCCTCAATTATTTATAATCGTCTTATTAGATGGGTGGAGAAAAATTGTCCTCTGAGCGAAAACCAGTCTGGTTTTCGTAAAAAATATAGTGCAATTGATAATATGTTTGTATTGAATACTATTGTTAACAGATATTTTTCGTTGAAAAGTCGCCTGTACTGTGTTTTTGTTGATTTCGAAAAAGCATTTGATAGCATTAATCATTATATGTTGTATTATAAATTGTTAAAAAAGGGTTTACATGGTAATTTATACAGAATATTACATTCTATGTATCAAAATATAAAAGCAAAAGTCAGAACACCGTATGGTATTACACAAACATTCAAATGTTTGTGTGGAGTACAACAAGGTTCAATTTTATCACCCCTACTTTTTGCATTGTTCATAGATGATATAGAACAGCATTTAGAACAAAGATTTGTAGGAATTCATGTTGGAATCTTGAGACTATTTCACCTTTTGTTTGCCGACGATTTGATTCTTTTTAGTTACAATGCCATAGGTCTTCAACGTCTTTTGAACGACCTATCAAGCTATGCGGAGAAATGTAAATTAAAGGTCAATATTGACAAAACCAAAGTAATGGTGTTCAGAAAAGCAGGCCGTCTGAGACGCTATGAAAAATGGTTTTATAATGGTAGAAAACTTTCAGTGGTATCAAATTTAGTTATCTAGGTATTAAGTTTTCAAGTAGTGGCCAATGGGGCATTGCTCAAAAGACAATTGCCGATCAAGCTTGTAAAGCCATCTTTTTTTTTAAAAAGAGTTCTGGCTAAATATAGTTCTGTTGATATTGTAATTTCTATGAAAATCTTTGATTGTTACCGATACTTATGTACGGTAGTGAAATTTGGGGTTTTCACAAAGCAGAAAACGTGGAAAGAGTACATCGTAAATTTTCCAGATATGTACTGGGATTATGTAAAAACTCATCAAATCCAACCATATACGGTGAATTGGGTAGGATTCCTTTAATTTATGGAAGATATGTTCGTATTGTAAAATATTGGTTAAAGATTTTAAAAATGGATATAAATCGTCTTGTTTACAAATGTTATATGTATGAACATGCACAAGCAGAGCTGGGACGTAACTGTTGGGCTTTACAAGTGAAACAGCTTTTATTTTCTCATGGTTTTGGTTTTGTCTGGCTTAATCAAGGTGTTGAAGACGAATTAGCTTTTATTAATCTTTAAAACAAAGATTTACTGATGTTTATATTCAGTTATGGAGGTCTGACTTGGTTAGTTATTCCAAATTAGATAAGTACTGTGAATTCAAGATTAATTTTAATTGTGAATCATATTTGTCAACTTTAGAGGATAATAAGCTAAGAATAGCACTTTGTAGACTTAGAACTTCTTCGCATCAGTTGAGAATTGAGACTGATCGCAAGTATGGTGTTGCAAGAAACGAGCGAATATGTTTATTTTGTAAGTTAAATGTCATCGAAGACGAATATCATTTTTGTTTAGTTTGCCCTTTTTATGATGATCTGCGTCAGAAATACATTCCTGTTTTTTTTTTATACAAACCATACCTATGAGAACTATGCAACTGAAAAATAGACGGGTTATTTATTTTGCAAAGTATGTGTTTTTCGCAAACAAACGAAGAGAAAGATTTGTAACTAATGAATAGATTAATAGTGTTATCTTGTTCGTGTATCAAGATTTTTTATTGTAGATTTATTTATTCTCTGTGTTCCTGTGGCGATGTATACGTATTCTTTATTTATTACTGTACCATAGGCTGGAGGCCAAAGTACGAAATAAACATTATTATTATTATTATTATTATTATCATTATTATTATAAAACACATTTTTAATGCCAACGGTCGATATTTTACGTGGCGACTGTACGTGGATCGCGAGATATTGATAAAAACATGTCCTCAAAAAGTAAAAGTTTGAATTCCGGTGGCCCACCTAAATTCCGCTTATGAACATCGAATGTTCGGCCCTTGGACCGTTGTCAACTAAGCTATCTAGGGAGTACGAGTCTATGCTATCCCAATTAGTAGGTCAAAGGCCGGAAAATATTCCTATAACATGCCTTCGGGAAATAGAATGGGTCGCTCGGTATCTGTTTCTCATTTCATGTTTTTAATCGGATGCATAATATAAAGAACAACAGCATTTGGCAAAGGCATGCTCGATTTAAAACAAAATTGTAAAAAGTTGAGGCCAGAATGCATCACATAGGTAAGGTCAGGCTACCGGAAACAAACATAGTGATTTATTTGCTTCGATGCTATAAGTGGAAAACGGAAGACATAATTACAGTATGAAAGAAGCAGGTTAACAAAACATTTCGCACTTTTTCATGATCAATGGCAATCGTGTGTGCGTTCTGGAGGTACCAACGGCACTGATACCTTAAAGATCAACCAGGTACAGACGTATTACAACCGAACAAACCATTTCACTCTTCTACTTAACCGACAGCAGCAGTCATGTCAGTGTTTTGCAGTTACATACTAAAGATAACGATGTTGTTGTACGGAGTGGCAACGGCACAACGTTTTGCAATTCAGCCGAAGGACGTTGTCACAATCGAGGGTACGTCTGTTCAGTTGCAATGCCAAGTTAAGGTCACTTCAGTGGAAGGTCAAACTTACACCATACAATGGCAGTTTAACAGCACCCAGTCTGCTTATGAAGTCGAAGAAGATTTTGACCGAGAGAATGATTTTTTCACTAGCATCTTGACTATCACGAGTGTATCAAGACAAGACGAAGGGTTTTATCATTGTGTTTTATCTGGAAAATCAGGAATAACTCTGACCAGCTCGGACAGTGCACAGATTACGATTCTTTCAACACCCAGATTTCTACAAGAACCGAAGAATGTCTCTGCCATTGAAGGTTTCATAACGGTGTTACGGTGCAAAGTAGATGCTGTAGATTCCAATGTAATGTTCGTGAAATGGACGAAAGACAATGTTACGGTAGCCATTTCTGATGTGAGTGATGATATGAGAACGGGAAAAAACGGACACGATGCTCGATACTCCATTATCGGTGACAATGACCAGGTATACTACTTATACATCAGTAAGGTAAATCAGAGTGATGCCGGAATATTTTATTGCAGTGTACATCTAAAGTACTCAGGCCAACTTATTTTGAAGTCTCATCGAGCGACCTTGGATGTCCTGTTCCCACCAAAAGACAGCTACCCATCATGCAGTACGGTTGAATCAAAGTACTATTCAGCAGGTGATACATTGACGACAGAGTGCATTTCAAGAGGAGGGAATGGACCTCTACGTCTGTCATGGATACGAAACGGCGAAGATATAAACGGAACACGTGTCGATGATAATAACTACAATATCAGAGATACATGGACTTTGACACCGACTGACAACGGTGCCAACATAACTTGTGTAATGAAGGGTAAAGCTGTTCTGAATAGACGTCAATGTGAGATAGGTCCTTTAGATGTGTACGTTAAACCAACGGTGTCTATACCGGTACCTGTAAGAGTCCAGCGGTTTGTTGGTCAGTCATTGACAATTAAGTGTGCAGCCAATATGAATCCGCCTATCATAACACATTCATGGTTATTGAATGGAAGACAGCTTGATCATTCAAATTCACACTTAATAACCATTGATTGGAATGAAATTGAAAAGAAAAGAACGTCGAATATTTCGGAAATAAACGTCACCTGCACAGTGAATGGTGCGAATATCAATTTTTCAGATACAGCAACTGTCAATATAAAGAGAGATACCACACCAATATCAACGGTGCACAAAGAAGTTCAGAAAGGACTATCAAAGTTGACATTCTATACAGTTGTCGGCTTTTTATCTTTCGTGTTCGTTGTAGTTGTTGTTCTTTCTATCGTTTATATTTTTCTTAGGAAGAAAGCAAACATTAATAAGCGACATTCTCCCGACATTCCCCAATCCCTCGATGCATCCTGCGAGTTATTAAGTTTTCGGAGATGTGATATTGACCTTGAAGAACATAATTTATGGATGGATAATACTGATGACAATGACTCAAGTTATAGAGATCCTGACGAAAGTACAAGGCATTGTGATGAAGAGTCTACATCACACGATTATGAAAGTATCCATGAGGAGCAAACAGATGACAATTATCAGTCTTTGAAAAAAGGAAGCACCAGCATATACATGAAACTCAACAAACTAACTCGAAAGAACCATTGTCAGAACGATTTGTCGAAATAGAGTTATCAGTATTACCAGGTGCATATGACATCAGGTCATGGAACGTCGATTAATGTACTGACCAAGATATACGTGATAGTTAGTCACAGTAAAACCCTATCAGCACGCGTTTAATTTACGCTCTACCAAAACTGATCGAGTGGAGATCGAAACCTTCTACAAAGTCCCAGGGAAACGTTGAAATAGAAATATTGACTTATTTGTATGAATTCACTCTTTTCAACAGTATCTACATGCATGTTGGACACGGTACGTGTGGTCAAGGTAGCTATAGTTGAACACTCCAAGATTAGCCTTACAGTGTTTTCATTCCACAGTTAATGATTATATTTAAATGTGTCTCACCAATGGATTGCACTCTTCAATGGGTTATTTTTAACTAAGAGCAATTTTCACAAGACTATGGACAATACGTCATTGCATTTAATATTTCATATTTTAGTGTCTGTCGTGTCTCACAATCTCGTATGACACGCGAGATTTTAGTCATGGTGTGATCGCTTGCTTTCTTAAAAGATCTTCCACGCTTTCAAGCTAGAAAGCAAGAAAGTGAAGAATTATTCATATCTCTGCTACGAAACGATGATAACGTTTATCATAGAATCGCTTTACGCTATGATTTATTAAACTTTAAATTCATTATTTCCCTTCAAAATGATTTATACCTGTTACTTAAAAATTGTCTTATATTCGCAACACATCGTGTCACATTGTTGCAATTGCACAATAGTTTTATGGTGTCGAGATGAAAGGGAATGTGTTTGACTGCAAGCAAATGATCCTGGTCTCTGAACTGAAAACCTAGGATCACAAGTTGTGTGAGTGATAAGTTAGAGGTCAATCAAACTTTATTACAGAAAAAGCAGCCCAACCCCCAAAGAGATTTTCGTCATAAACAAATATGTGTCATGAATAAAAGGAAAGTTGGTTTTGTAAAGATAAAAGCAAAAATTCTCTATAAATTTTCGAGAGTTAATACTTTTTAGTTTTATCACAAGCTGTAAAGCAAAGAAAGTAAAATCAATATAAGAAATTATAAATAATAGTGTGGGATTGTATCCTAGGAGAATGCCGATAGAGACAAAAAATATTTTTTGACATATTAAAAATTAAAAAAAAACGAACAAACATCTTAACTAGTACACGTGTTATGAGTTCATGTGGATAAGGAACAAAGGCAGGTAACAATAAAGCAGAAGTTGTGTTCAAACAATGTAAATATTCGTATGTGATTAATCGTTAAATGTACTGTTCTCAAATAAACGCGATAATTTTATGTTTTAATAAAAATTGTATGTTCCGCTTTTCAATATTAGTGCCTGGCAATCATGATTTACCTAGCGAAACTAATGAGTTGGTATATTTTCTCGCGAAACTAAATTATATAAAGTAAAGTAACATTTTGGCTATATAATTGCATATTTTGAAATTCCTTATTAAAATTTACAAATTATCTGACAGTATGGACTTTTCTGGCTATATATTTACGTATTATTCCCTATTATATCAATAAAGTGAATTTTGTGACGTCAATCCCCCTCCGTAACCCAGCATTGCAGCCAAGGAATTTTCTACATCTTCAAATTCACCGCCATTGCCAAAACTATACGATAACAGCCATCATGTACCATTTTTTGCTCATTAAACTGAATAAGGCAGAATTTGCACTTCGTAGCACTCGGCTTGTTTTCGTACATAATGCCATATAAGGTATACCTGCGTCCATTGTTGGCCATGAGGGGTACGTTTTTATTATGGTTTCGTGCAGCAAAGGAAAATATCGTTGATGTACATGTAAATACCGTGTCACGGCGATTTAAGACGATTGATGAAAAGGTCATTGCCACATGAACGTTTTCCAAGCCGAAAGAAAAAAATATTAAAGAACTGTGTTCATCACAGTAAACATTTCCTTTTTGTGAAAAAAATGAGTTCCTTCAAACTAAACTTTCCATTTATGCTTCTGCCATGATGTCAATGCACGCCATAGGCTAGTTCTTGTCACTGCAGTCAACCAATGTTGCCGGTGACGAACAAGGAACATCGATCACACGGCAAATGTCTGTCAATCACTCAGTGTACACGTACCTCCTGGCGAAGTTGTGCATGATTTCAAAGAAACGTAACACTAAGAAGTCATCCCAGGCTTAACTCTGTTTTTCAGACACTAAGATATGACGATTTTCAACAGCGCGGACTGTCACGTCGGTCCAGCCGGCCCTGGTCGCAAATTGTAACACTTAAACGCTACCCAAGTATTAATTGTACACATGAAGTGTCATAACGCGAGCAGCTGCGAGTTGTTTCTGAAAATTATTCGTGTATCGAATAACACATGCGCTACACTTTTTGTTTCCATTGTCTGATAAATATTCTCGACTATTTATCGATGGGATATTGCAGCAAAAACACATTATCAGGGCGTTTGCGAAGCTTTGATGATTCAAAAAGTTAAAAAAAATATTTGAGGAAACATTTGGTTGCATATTGCATTATACGGTGATACTTAAACATCAAGCTCATAACATGCAAAATAAATCAAAATTATGGTTGAATAAATATTAGAAATAATGGATATTAATCGTGATATTTATAACAAATCATTTCTTCTCTACCGTATCTCATATAACCGGTCGACGAAACTATTTCCCCTATAATAACTTATGTTGTATGATGTATGAAACAGTTTTGCTGATACAAAGGCTTAAACGAATATTATTATGATCACTCATGAAAATGGGCGTAATACTGAAATGTCGTAATATCAAGAAGTGGAAACTGAAGAAGACAAAAGTCTGTGCTATTATAAAAAAGGAAAGAAAATTAAGAGCTAAAATTCTTTCTCATATTCATATAATAACAATAAGAATAACAATAACAACTATAAGAAGAAGAAGAAGAAGAAGAAGAAGAAGAAGATTTTGATTTTTCAAATAAACGTTTATTACTAAAAATAGTCTCCTGTACAGACAATTACATTTCAAAACAATTCAATTCAAATTTTGAGACAAAAAGCAAAAATGAAATCTGACAAATGCTTTATAGCAAATGATGGTCAATTACTGAAAATACTTAACAAAATTGGACTGTAAAAAATCAGCAAAAACTGCAAATGGCTATGATACTGATGCTGGAGCGAGACGGAGAGAACTGGTGAAAAGGCAAACAGGTAGCTATATCACTTGCAACATGGGGAAGGAAACCAATTAAATCTGAAAAAAAGCACAATTTTGTTAATGACAAAAGGCAAGATGCGAGGTGCATGAAAAATCTCCACTGAATAGGAGAAAGCGAAACAAACATTCGAAACAAGAAAAAGTGACAGAAGAGGAAGAAGAAAAAGGAGAAGAAGAGTTTTCAGATACTGGCACACATACTTTATAAATTTTCGGCAGATTGGTATCTTTTCGCTTTATGACAAAAAACAAAACAAAACAGATAAACAAAATGCATATAGGAATATGAGCTTCAAATGTAAATAGTAAAGGATTTTACCCTAGAAGAATGCTGATAGAGACTGATGTATTTTCTGACATATTAAAAATAAAAAATGTATTAACTTCACAAGTGCCAAGAGTTCAATTTGGAACAAAGACATGTAAAAATAAAGCAGAAGTATTTTTCTTGCAATGTAAAATGTGCGTGAGCGATTCATCGTCAAATGTAATGGTCAACGCAACAATTTTCTGTTGCAATAAAAATTATATGTTTGGTTGTTAAGAATTACTCCCAACTAAACTAAAGAGCTGGTATCTTTTCATGTGAAATTACATTATTACAGTTTATCACATAATATGTACATTTCTGGCTATATGTACGTATTATTCCTATTACACTATAAGTTTGTCAATACGAGTGAAGTTTGTGATGTCACCACCCACATTATTAGGATAATATGTCCATTTGTCCAGTGCTGTGGCCCTGAAATCATCCTCACTCGCAACAAAACTGAGACAAATGGACTCAAAATTTCCAAAGCGATAAACTTTATTAGACTCTTATAATTACGACTGATATTTACAAACCTTTTACGACGGACTTAAATTTCGAACACTGGAGAAAGACTGGCTGCCATATTGTTTGTTTTCATTGACAGTATAAATAACGTCGAGCATATCAACGCAATGAGTTCAGACACAATGTGATTGATGGCATAGTCATGGGTTGTCGTGACGTAAAACTCCCGTATCTATTTGTAAAGAAAGGACAAATTTAGGTTGTGCATATGATTAAAATGATGATATGTCATGTCACATGGGTGTTCAGAGAGGGTCAATGTCATCTAAACTGCCATTAAAAGCAGTGTGGATAGAGAGCCGGGACGCTTTTGTTCAGCATAATTGTCATCATTATTCCATGACGCAATTGTTGACATGAAGGCAATAAATTACATACCCACGACTTAAGCTTTACGTGTCACCCATCCCATATCAGAAGCAGAATTTTGCACTTTGACGACAATAACACTTCTCGATCTGAGGATTTTATTTCTGTAAAAATCTTACTAAATATCAGTTTTTAAAATTGAAGACGCGATTGTTTGGTCATGCAGGAAAATGTTACACTTCACAATACCTTCGCATGGTGTCCGCCATATTGTGAGCACTGCAGTCACTCTCAAGCCTCAATAACGCGTTAAGCGTAATTGTCAATCATGGTTAAAATTGGACGTGTTCCAACGCATAAAAATCCGACCACTTTTTTCATCCAAATAAGTCTTGATAAAATTTACTGGTAAAATAGCATACAGCTCAACATGTATTGAGATATTGCAACAAAACAAATTATCGAGCTCAGCACAAATTTTGATCATGAAGTTCGTACGTTTGAAAGCATGCCCGTAAAACACAATTCGCGTATTTGTACATTTGCTGCCAATCGGTTTATATCTGCTTTGTATGCAAATTGCCTTAAATTTGAGATCCTGCTGCTTTAATAAATGATATCGGCTTAAACATCCACTGTATGTATTTACCTTTGTGTAAAATATATATTGCGAAACCCTCACCGCGGCAAACTTTGATGTTAAATGTCCTTGGCACATCGTCGTTTGACGGATCCATGATCATGTGAAACACTGCAGGTACTTTAGTCGGACTGTCTCAAGGCTCTAACTTCCGACTTCGATTGTGTGTTACTTAAACAAACATGTTAACCGCACGCATGCTCAACTATAATCCACTTTGTGAATTTGACTACTTGGAAGAATTAGCACACTTGATAAGTACACACGCGAAAAGTGTAACACAAAGGTCAAACAAGTGGACCCAAAGCAACAACTGCCATTTATGTATTTGCGCCGAGAACGAAAGTCATGTCAGTGATTTTCGATTGCATACTACTGACTGCGATATTCTTGTGCCAGTGTAGAGTCGCCGCGGAATACCATTTTACAGACCAGCCTTTGGAAACTATCGCAATTGAGGGTACGTCTGTTCAGTTGCAATGCAAAGTGACTATTACTTTAATATATGATAACCAGACGCATAGTATACGCTGGCAACTCAACGGTAAAACGTATATAGAGGAGACTGATTCTAAGTATAACATCGACATTGAGAGTAATTTTGAACGACAAAATGGTTCATTGACGAGCACATTGACAATCGTTGATGTAACAAGGCAAGACGAGGGACTGTACTGCTGTTATTTGCACCGAAATTCATCCAAAGTGCTACAGAGTCCGAATGGAACAAAATTGACAATCATTCCAAAGCCCACGTTTCTACGTGAACCGAGGAACCTCTCGGCCATCGAAGGCCACCATGCGACGCTACGCTGTAAAATGTTGGATGTAAATAACAGTGAGATGTTTGTGAAATGGACTAAAGATAATTCAGTAGTCGCCAAATCTGATGATAATACAACCAAGTTTGATAAAAGTGAAAACGATCCTCGATATTCAATAATAGGCGACAAAACTAAAGCATATCACTTGCAAATCAGGAAGACTCGAAAAACAGATGCAGGAGTATTTTATTGCAGTGTTCTCAGTACGGTGTCGGGTGAAGTCTTATTACAGTCACCTGGCGCGATGCTGGATGTCCTGTTTCCACCGGATGACAGCTACCCATCATGCAGTACGGCTGAATCAAAGAACTGCATAGCAGGCGATACATTGACGACAGAGTGTATTTCTAGAGGAGGGAATGGACCTCTACGCCTGTCATGGATACGAAACGGTGAAGAAATAAACGGAACACTTATTGATGACAAACATCCCGATATCAGGGATACATGGCTATTGACAACTGAAGACAATGGTTCAAACATAACCTGTGTAATGAACGGTAAAGCTGTCTGGAATAGACGTCCGTGTGTGATTGGTCCATTAGATGTAATGTCAACAATGTCGGACATTTCAGAAATAAACATCACCTGCACAGTGAATGGTGCGAATAGCAATGTTTCAGATACAGCAACTGACAATATAAAGCAAAAAGCGACACATACATTTACGGTGCCGGCGTCCCACGAAATTTCGACAGGACTTTCCAAGCCGATATTATATACAGAAGTCAGCTTTTTATCCTTCTTGTTCGTTGTAGTTGTTGTCCTTTTCATCGTTTACCTTCTACAAAGGAAGAGAGCAAATGATGCCAATCAACATTCTACTGACAATCAATCCCTCGACGGGTCTTGCGAGTTACCAAGTCTTCGTAGATGTGATATTGCCTCTGTAGAAAACTCTTTACGGGGGGATGAGTGCTCCAACTATAGCGATCTTGACGACAATACAAGACAGAGTGATGAAGAGTCCTCATCACACGATTATGAAAGCATTAATGGAGATCATGCAGAAAGCATTTATCAGTCTTTGAAAAGAAGAAGCACAGCCGTGTACATGAAACTCAACAAACTGACCGGAAGGAACCATTCGTCAAAATAGAATTGTGTTTTTAGTATTACCTGGTGCATATGACATCAGGTAGTGAAACGCAAATTAGTGTTCTGATGTAAGAACAATGTATACGTAAAAGTTAGCCACAGAGAGGATTTGGCGTGATTACTTGCTTTACAAAATAGCCTCTCATTCACTCAAGCTAGAACCATCACAATAGAGCAAAAATATGAAGAATTATTCATCTCACTGCTGTAAAACGTTTAAAAGATTTCGTAACATATTCGCTTTCAGCGAGAATTGCGATTTTAAATCAGTTATTTTCCCTTCAAAGTTATTTATACTGCTACTATCGCAGCTTAAGGTTTGTCTTTTGTTTGCACCATAACGGTGCCACAGTGTTGCAACTGTACAAGAGTTTATGGTAACGAGATGCGACAGAATGTGTTTTACAGCAAGCAAATGGAGCTTGGAGTCTAAAATGATAATCTACTATTTCAAGTGGCGAGATCAATAAGTTAGAAGCCTATCAAGCGTATTAAATAAAAAAACAAAAACAACACAATCAAGAAACATATTCGTCAAACTCAAATATGATGTCATGAATAAAAGGAGAATTTGTTTACTCCTTGAATAGAGACTTGGTTGTTGTAATGGATAGTGGTTTAGTTTACCGGCTTTGCTCTATGTCATCAAACAAAGGTGATACACTCTGTTTAACAATTCAACGCAAATGTAATATACATCCCTATCGAGTGTGTGAGCTCATCCTTGCATCATCCTACTTGCAACCACTTTCAAGTGTTTTCAATAGATTATCACATATTTTGATACGAAACTAGATATGATGATTGGCAATAGATACGATATGACAATATGTTTTCTTTATTTCTCGTAAAATGATACTTTGGATTTACCAGTGGGACAGATAAATGGTACATAAAATATTTCACGTCAATTGTAATATTACCTCCATTATTATTATACACTTATCATTTGACAACCTTTGAGGGTTTTTTCTGCTCACAAAGGTGGGTGTTTCTCTTTCGGATTCTGCAGGCAGGTGATAACTTTTATTCGGAAAGTCGTTTGTAGATATGTTTGTGGCCAAGAGACATAAGCCTAATACTATAAAATGCATTGCATAATTCATTTAAAAGGTAACACTTCTTGAAGAGCGGCACTGGGCAAAATGCTTATATACAACAATATATACACATATACTGAGTCTGTACATGTGTCAAATACGTTAAGTATACACGTACGTATACTAATAAAATGCAAATCTACAGTGTACACTTAGTGTGCGAAATTTGCATTACGTATACTCATGATCTGCATAGAAATACGCTACGTATATCAACGTATGGGAATGTTCCATATACAAAGATATACGTTACGCGCTATGTAATGGCTCATTCCTATCACGTGTCTGGGATACATAATGATATATAGGAGAGACTTTTATAGTAGTTTCGCAATCACATTTAATTAAATATGACACGTACAATGTATGTCAGAGGTCGGAACAAAATGGACTATTTGCACAGCACATAATTATTGCGCAGACGCATTAGTCAATGTGGACGTGCGTCGCCAATCTGTGCCACTCTTCTGCGCTTTCTGTACTTAATCAGTCTATCTTACTTCTTTTTATGAATTACATGTTATAGAAAAAAGTGATGAAGATCGGTATAGTCACTGAAGTCAAAACTCGGTCATGTAGCATCATTAAAATTTTCGTGATTACACCGAAACACTTTTACACGAAATATAACGACTTCAAACTTAATCTGCTATTTATCTACAGGCACATTTTTTTCTAGTTTACACAGATCGCTAAAATCGTTGCAAAGATTAATCTTTACGGCCCTGATACGGGTTTTGCGGACCGAGGTTGTACGGCGGAAGGGCCCGAGCGTGCGAGGGCCCGTACGCCGTACGACCGAGGTCCGCAAAATCCGTATCAGGGCCGTAAAGGTTTTATCATATACCTTATTATTACTGAATATCCAGGAAAATTATATATTTTTTCAATCTCTTATGGCTAAATTGAGCGGTTTTTTTCATTTTTATGGCGAAATTAGACGTGACTTAGACTTGGTTCAAGTCTGTGATTTGTGAATGTTTGAGTGGAGTGAACGCAATGATTTGTATTTTGCTCTCATGTGAAACGCGCGCGTGAGTGGACGCGATGAGTAGGGTGAACGCGATGAGTGGAGTGAACGCTATACAGCGGAGTTTCACCCGGAATCACAGACTTGGCTTTCTTGCAGGGTTTGCGTTGCTATAAATTATTCATGAGATGACGTTTTCGTTACTCATATTTTATTCATAAGATGACATCACTAAATTTTACACATTGGGAGGAGTTACCAATTGACCCAAACGAGACGTGCATAAAACTCACACGGCGTTGTTGAC
>LD365805.1:0-28925 GCA_001465055.1 Ptychodera flava | reverse complement strand
TTTAGACAAAGTGTGCCGGTCCGTGATACGGCAACTTATTACACACCTGTAAGAGCGCCTTTTCCCATAGGTTTACATGGGTACGTGAATCTAGGTATATGATAAAGAGTGTTGTACTACTTTCACAATGCTTACTCTCGTGGGAAGTGACTAATACCGAGACTGGGCTATAGAACAATAAACAGTAGTGTAGGAATACATTTACCATGATAGGAAGCGACCTCTGCCTATCACTGACAAAAAGTATGAAGTAGTACAATTAGCAGAATTATAATAATAGTAATGCTGTCAATTTTGTAGAGTTTGAACTCGTAGAAACGAACAAAATTAAGCGATGTAATGTCTTTTGTCAGGTCTTATAGAGTAATTACGTCTTTACTATAGTAACAACTATTATTTTTCTGTCAGGCTGTACTCGGGAATTGCTTCAAATTGAACATATGTTGCTAACGATAGGCTTACGAAGATATTCCCCACTAGTTGTTAGAAGTACAACATGTTCGTAAATTTGATAACTGAAGATGGACACGCAGTTAAAATTAAGGCCCGTAGCTATATTTGCAAATTTTGGAACTCTTTCAAAAGACCAGACCTTAACTCCGGCATTGTCTTCCCTTCCAAAAATGAAATGAAGTTCGTTTCTCTATCATCATAACTTATTTTTGCATGACGTGAATATTGATTGTATTCTAATGATATGTCAGTGCTTCCAAAACAATAGCCGACCCTTAATTATCTTTAACTCTGTTTGAAGCAGAGCTAGCGATGTTCAACATCATGCTATTTATGAGTTATACTTTTTGTAGTAACTTGTTTTTGAAGCACTGACATCTCAGTGCTTCAAAAAACAATAGCCTACCCTAAAATATCTTTAACTCTGTTTTAAGCAAAGCCAGCGATGTTCAACATCATGCTATTTATGAGTTACACTTCTTGTATTAACTTGTTTTTTTTTGTTTTATTGTTCTATAGCCTAGTCTCGGTATTAGGTCACTTCTCACGAGAGTAAGCATTGTGAAAGTAGTACAAATTTACTGACCCTCAATCTTTGCCACTATTTCAGCGATCTATGTAAACTAGAAAAAATGTGCCTGTTGATAAACAGCAAATAAAGTTTTGAAGTCGTTATATTTCGTGTAAAAGTGTTTCGGTGTAATCACGAAAATTTTAATTATGCTACATGACGAACATTGTCTGCAGTGACTATACCGATCTTCTTCGCTTTCTTCTATAACAAGTAATTCATAAAAAAAGTAAGATGGACTGATTAAGTACAGAAAGCGCAGAGGAGTGACACAGATTGGCGACGCACGTCCACATTGACGGCGTCTTGCAATAATTATGTGCAGTACAAATAGTCAATTTTTTTCCGACCTCTGACCTAATACGTGTCATATTGAATTAAATATGATTGCAAAACTACTATAAAATTCACTGCTATCTAACCATCTGTATCACCGCCACGTGATGGGAAGGGGCCATTACACAGTATTGCAAAATGTACGCTGATTTTGAGTGGCATGATTATTTATTTGGCTCTTTTCTGCTATTAACTGTAGCTGTGTAATATAGTTGACAATCGCATTATGATTCGGTATTCCGCAAACTGAAAAGGTATAAGGGTATCACTCTATGGGCAGAAGTAAAACGTTGGAGGCCAGATCACTGTAACAAATCTGGTACGGTGTTTAATTTCTACTTTTCTAGAAATACTGTCTTGTCAAAGTTAATCCGCTGTATACAACAGGAAATAATATTGTACAGATAATGGCACAAATCTCCTTTGTGAAACAGCCTGAAAATACTGAGGCCATTTAAAGCAAGTCCTTTCGTTAGCAGTATAATTATCTCTTCAATTATTGGGGATATTATGTCATACGTTGGCAAGTAATTTACAGACGAAACTAATTCTTATTATAGAATAAACAATAACAAAGATCACAATCCGCATGACGTTTACTTGAGGATCAGCTTTGCTATCTATAAAATATTTACCCGAGACGAAGGTTTATATAACTGCATTTTATTTACAGTCAGCATGTATATTGTATAGATACATGTAGAATGATGTTTGTGCTGCCCTTCAATGAAAGTACTTTATGTCAATCTCCTCCTTTTCTGTATTCACTCGGGCTTCTTTGTATATGTTATCTTGTTTTTTGAGTTCTCTGTTTGCTTTTATTACTTCGAATACAGCAACATTTATAGACATTTCAAAGCCGACATTTTTAAAAGAACCGAGAAATGTGAATGCAATTGAAGAAGGGATTACGCCACTTTAGAATTCAAGCTATTGACTCAAATTTAATGTCAGTGAAATGGAACTGTCAAAATGTTGAAGTCGTTGTGTTCGGAGCTACCAAAACTAGTTAGGAAGAATTAACATGATGATCGATATTCAATTAAAAATGAAAAAATAAAGACAATACATTAACAACGGAAGTGTTGTAATTTCAGTTTGAAAAGGAACAAAGGCAGGTAACAATAAAGCAGAAGTTTTTTCTAACAATTTAAAATGTCCGTATGTGATTAATCATTAAATATATTGTTCTCAAATAAACTTGACAATTTTATGTTGCAATAAAAATTGTGTTAAAATAAAAAAAAATCACTTTTAAGTATTACTTTGTCCGCAGCAAAAATAAGAAGTAGGACTCAAACTTTTATAAGCGAATATATTTTGTAAGACTAATTATTGCGACTGATATTTACGAAACTTTTTAAACGGACTTAACTTTCTATCGCTGTAGAAAGATCGGCTTCCATATTGTTTGTTTACTCAGACGGAATGGCGAGCATATCAATGCAAACAAGTTCCTGCACAATATGATTGATGACATAGACGAGGATGGTCGTGATGTAGCAGGGCCAGTGTACAAATTCCAAATTCATTTTTAAAGAGAGACAAAGTTGGATTTTGCATATGATTAAAATGATCATATGTCATATCACTTTGGTATTCAATGTGAAGGTCAATGTTCAATGAGGATGTCAATGTTATTCATACTGATGCCATGCCGCCATTGTTGATATCAAGGCAATACCTACGACTAAACAATAATATTTACATGCCACGTAGCCCTTATCCAAAGCAAAGTTTGCAATTAGACTATTATCATGAATATATGTTAGGATCTTATTTCTTGTAAAATGTAATGAATGATCATGTTTTTCATGGTCACGATTTGTTTGGTCGTGCAGGAAAATTTTACTCTTCATAATACCTTCACTTGGTATCCGTCATATTATAAACAGTGCAATTACTCTCAAGTCGCAATAACACGATTAGTTTCATTGTCATTCATTGTTTCATTTGGGCGTATTCGAACGCAAAATAAAGACCACTCTATGCATTATAAGCCTTTATAAACTACACAGGCAAAACAGCATACAACTCAGCCGGTATTGAGCCTTGCACTAATTTGGATCATGAAGTTACTTTCAAAGCATGCCCGTATTTACGCAACGAGCGTTTCTGTACATATTGTGCCAATAGGTGTAGATCTCCTTTGTATGCAAATTGACTTAAAAATTGAGACAATGCAGTTTTAATAAATAATATCCGTGTCAGCTTTCGCTAGATGTATTAACATTTGTGTAAATAATATATATAATGAGAAATCCTAACCTCGTTAAACTTTCGTGTTTACTGAAAATAGTCTCTGCCACATCCTCGTTTGACGGATACCTGTCCATGTGAGACACTGCAGGTACTTTGGTACTGCTGTCTCAAGGCTCTCACTACCGATTAAGTTTATGTTACTTAGGCAAACATGCTAACCGGGCGCATGCTCAACTGAAATGCATGTTGTGAATTGGAAGCATAAGCAGACTATTAAGTAACACGCGAACGTGTAACACCAAAGTCAAACAACGGTCCCAGGGAAAAAGCTCTCGTTCATGTATTTGCGCGAAGAACGAAAGCCATGTCTGTGATTTTCATCTACATACTACAGAATGTGTTGATGTTGTGCCAGTGTGGCGTTGCAGCGGAACACCATTTAACAGGTCAACCAGTGGAAACTATGGTAATCGAGGGTACTTCTATTCAGTTGCAATGCAAAGTGACTGTAACTTTAATTGGTAACCAGACGCATAATATACGCTGGCAACTCAACGATAAAATGTACATAGAAGATACTGATTCTAAGTATGAAATCGACAGTGAAAGTAATTTTGAACGACAAAATGGTTCTTTGACTAGCACATTGACAATCTTTGATGTAACAAGAAAAGACGAAGGACTGTACAGTTGTGATTTGTACCAAGATTCATCCAAACTACTACCTAGTCCAAATAGAACAAAATTGACAATCATTTCAAAGCCTACGTTTCTACGGGAACCGAGAAACCTCACGGCCATCGAAGGCCACCCTGCGACGCTACGCTGTAAAATAGTGGATGTAGACAACGGTGAAATGTTTGTGAAATGGACAAAAGGTACTTCAGTTGTCGCTACATCTAACGCTGGCACAACCAAATTTGACGAAAGTGGACACGACCCTCGATACTTTATTATAGGCGACAACGCTAAAGCATATCACTTGCAAATCAGGAAGACACAGCAAAGTGATGCAGGAATATTCTATTGCAGTGTTCACAGTAAGATGTCGGGTGAAGTCATTTTACAGTCATCTGACGCCAAGCTGGAGGTCCTGTTCCCACCAGACGATAGCTACCCATCATGCAATACAGCTGGATTCCTGAAATATTTAGCAGGTGATACATTGACGACAGAGTGCATTTCCAGAGGAGGGAATGGACCACTTCGTCTTTCATGGTTACGAAATGGAAAGGTAATAAAGGGAACACGTATTGATGACAAATATCCCGATATCAGAGACACATGGACTTTGATACCTGCTGACAACGGTTCAAGCATAACCTGTTTAATGAATGGTAAAGCTGTCTTGAATAGGCGTCAGTGTGTGATTGGTCCATTAGATGTACACTTTGAACAGACAGTGACTATAGAACCACGAACAAGCCGGGTGTCTGTTGATCAATCATCGTCATTTCAGCGTACAGCCAATGCAAATCCGCCTATCACATCATATTCATGGTTTCTAAACGAAAATCAGCGTGATTATTCAAATTCACACTTAAGAATTGACTGGAGTGAAGAGGAAGAGCAAACAACGTCAGACATATCTGAAATAAAAGTCACCTGCTCAGTGAATGGTGCGAATGCCAACGTTTCAGATACAGCAACTGTCAATATAAGGAAAAATGTCACACTCATATCAAAAGCGCCCCAGGCAGTTCAAAAAGTACCAAAAACGTTGATATTCTATGCAGAAGTCGGCTTTTCATGCGTTTTGTTCGTTGTAGTTGTTGTTCTTTTCATCGCTTATCTTTGGCAGGGGAAGAAAGCAAAGGCTATCGAGCGACATTCTAGCAACAATCAATCTCTGGATGCGTCTTGCGACTTTACAAGTTTTCATAGATGTGACATCGCCTCTGAAGAAAACACAGTACACGTGGATAATGTCAGTGATGAGCGCTCAAACTCTAGCGATATTTACCTAAGTCCAAGACAGAGTGGTGAAGAGTCCACATTCAACGATTATGAAAGCATTGACGAGGATCAAGTAGACGACGTTTATCAGTCTTTAAAAAGCAGAAGCATTAGCATGTAGATGCGACTCAGCAAACTGATTCGTAAGAATCATTCTGAGAATGATATACCGTATTTGTCAAAATAAAACTATTGATATTAAAAGATGCAAATAGCATCAGGTAGCGAAACACCAATTCTTGGTGTACTGCTGTAAGAACAATATATGCGTGATAGTTAGCCAAGGTAACCTATCGATATTTGTGTAACCGAGGAACGTTGCAACAGAAACATGGACATATTTACTAAACTTACTTTGATAAGACTAGCTGTGTTGGACATGAAACCTTTGGTCGAAGTAGTTTTGTTAAACATGCCAAAATTTATCTTAGTACCGTTACAATCCACAATGTGAGGTTAAATTTCAACGTGTCTCGCCTATGCATTGTATCTTTCAGTTTTTTCAACTAAGAATTATTTTCACAGGTACAACCTAAAGCTATATTTTACTCTTTGATATTTGAGTGTATATAGTGTCTCACAATCTCTAATGAATGTCCAGTGTTACAACAGTTCAAGAGTTTTATGTTATTGAGATGCAAGAATGTGTTTGCCGCAAGCAAATGGAGCTTTGTCTCTAAAATGAAAATCAAAGATCACATGTTGCATGACTAAATCATAAAGTTAAGTGAGAAACAAACTTCATACCATTTTAGGGAGGAAAGACAATGTCAAAGTTAAAGTTAAAGTTTTGACAGGGTTCCCGGTTTGCAAATACAGCTACCAACCTTAATTTTAACAGCAAGTTCAATCATCTACACTTACAAAATTTACGAACATGTTGTACCCCTGTAAACTCCAGGGACATGTCCTCGAAAACCTACCATTAGCAACATATGTTCAAGTTGAAGCGATTCCCGAGTATAGCCAGCGAGAAAAACGATAGTTATGATTATAAAGATACATTGTACAACCATACGAATGGTACTGCATCTCTCGAGTTTTGGCAATACATATTATCTATTCAGTGACTATATGAAATTAAGAGCATAACTCTTATTCTTTATTCCAGCCTGTTAGCTGTACTACTTAATGTCTTTTTGCTTCCTATCATGTCTATATAGCTACACTACTGTTTATTTTTCTGTAGCCTAATCTCCGTATGAGGTCACTCTTTACGAGGGTAAGCACTGTAAAAGAAGTACTACTAACTGATACTCAATCTTCGTCATGATTTCAGATATCTTTGTAAACTAGGTACATAAATGGGCGATTGAGTGAGGTTGACAAGTCCTAAAACCTTGAATGATTCTTGTCATTTTGCTTTTAAACTTGTTTCAGTGCAATCACGAAAATTAAATAATGCTACATGAGGTAGTTTTTTTCTGGTATGGCTATACATATTTTACTTTCCTCTTCACTTTCGTCTGTAAAATTTAATTCATAAAACACGTTAAGTGGACTGATTAAGTACAGAAGTAGTGGAATAGTGACACAGATTGGCGACGCACGTCAACGTTGAAATGCTCATATGACAACACTAGTGTGCAGTGCAAATAGTCCATTTTGTTCCAACCTCTGACATACCTAATACGTGTCATACTGAATTAAATGTGATTGCAAAACTACTATAAAATTCACTGCTATCTATCTTTCCGTATCTGAGGCACGGGATAGGAACGTGACATTACATAGCACTGCAAATAGTACTCCGATTAGTAATAGCATGATAAATTACTTTTTTTTGAAGCACAGACATATCATTAGAATACAATAAATATTTACGTCACGTAAAAATAAGTTATGATAAGAGAAATGAACTTCATACAAGTTTTGGGAGGGAAGACAATGCCGGAGTTAAGGTCTGGTCTTTTGAAAGAGTTCCAAAATTTGCAAATATACAAGTCTTAATTTTAACAGCGTGTCCATCTTCTGTTATCAAATTTACGAACATCGTGTACTTCTAACAACTAGTGGGGAATGTCTTTGTAAGCCTATCGTTAGCAACATATGTTCAATTTGAAGCAATTCCTGAGTACAGCCTGACAGAAAAATAATAGTTGTTACTATAGTAAAGACGTAATTACACTATAAGACCTTACAAAAGACATTGCATCGCTTGTCTTTGTTCGTTTTTATGAGTGCAAACTCTATAAAATTAAGAACATTTCTGTTATTTTAATTCTGCTAGTTGTACTACTTCATGCCTTTTTTGTCAGTGATAGGCAGAGGTCGCTTCCTGTCATGCTAAATGTATTCCTACACTACTGTTTATTGTTCTATAGCCTAGTCTCGGTATGATAACACTTCTTATGAGAGTAAGCATTGTGAAAGTAGTACAACTTTACTGACACTCAATCTTTGCCACGATTTCAGCAATCTGTGTAAACTAGAAAAAATGTGACTGTTGATATATAACAGATTAAGTTTGAAGTCGTTATATTTCGTGTAAAAGCGTTTCGGTGTAATCACGAAATTTTTTATGATGCTACATGACGGATATTGTCTGCAGTGACTACACTGATCTTCTTCACTTTCTTCTATGTAATTCATAAAAAGTAAGATGGACGGATTAAGTACAGAAAGCGCAGAAAAGTGACACAGATTGGCGACGCACGTCCACATTGACTAATGCGTCTGCGTAATATTTATGTGCAGTGCAAGTAGCCTATTTTGTTCAGACCTCTGACATGCCTAATACATGTCATCTTGAATTAAATGTGATTGCGAAACTACTACAAACGTCACTCCTATATATAATTCTGTATCCCAGACACGTGATAGGAACGAGCTATTACATAGCACTGCAAATAGTACTCTGATTATGAGTGGCATGATAAATCATTTCGTACTTTTCTGCTATTAACTGTAGCTGTGTACCTTACCTGAATATACGCCCAGTTATGATTCAATATTCTGCAAACTGAAGAGGTATCGCACTACGGGCAAAGGTAAAGCGCTGAAGGCCAGATCACTGTAAAAAAATCTGGTACAGTGTTTCATTCTTACTTTTGCAGAAGTACTGTCATCTCACAGTTAATCTGCTGTATACAACAGACAATAATATTGTACAGAGTTAGAATGGTACAATGCTCCTTTGTTAAACGGCCTGCAGATACTGAGGCCATTTAAGGCAAGTCCTTTCGTTATAACAGTGTAATTATCTCTTCAAATATAGGGGAGAGTATGTCATACAGTGGCAACGTTAACTGAAGAGCAGTGATTTAACAGACGAAACTGATTCTCAGTATAGATTTAATAATAACAAAGATTACAATCAGCATGACATTTACTTGATAATCAGCTTTGCCATCTATAAAATATTTACTCGAGACGAAGGTTCATATCATTTGCATTTTATTTACAAGTCAGCATGTACATTGTATATATACAATTAGATGTGTGTGCTGACCTTCAATGCAAGGACTTTCTATCAATCTCCCCTCTTCTGTACTTACTCGGGCTTCTTTATGTATGTTATCTTGTTTTTTGAGGTATCTGTTTGCTTTGATGACTTCGAATACAGCAAAATTTATAGACATTTCAAAGCCGACATTTTTAAAAGAACCAAGAAATGTGAGTGCAATTGAAGAAGGGATTACGCCACTTTAGAATTCAAGCTATTGACTCAAATTTAATGTCACTGAAATTGAACTGTGAAGATGTTGAAGTCGCTGTGTTCGGAGCTACCAAAACTAGTTAGGAAGAATTGACGTGACGTGATATTCGATTAAAAATGAACAAAAAACCAAAAAAGCCCCCCAAAACAAAGACAATACATTAACAACGGAAGTGTTGTAATTACAGTTTGAAAAGGACCAAAGGCAGGTGACAATAAAGCAGAAGTTTTTTCTAACATTGTAAAATGTCCGTATGTGATTAAGCGTTAAATGCATTGTTCTCAAATAAACTTGACAATTTTATGTTGCGATAAAAAACGTGTAAAAATAAAAAAATTCTCTTTTATGTACTACTTCTACCGCAGCAAAAATAAGAACTAGGACTCAAACTTTGATGATCAAATATATTTTGTAAGACTAATAATTGCGACTGATATTTACGAAACTTTTTAAACTGACTTACTTTTCTATCGCTGGAGAAAGACCGGCTTCCATATTGTTTGTTTATTTAGACGGAATGGCGAGCATATCAATGCCAACAAGTCCCTGCACAATGTGATTGATGACATAGACGAGGATGGTTGTGATGTAGAGGGGCCAGAGTGCAAATTCCGTATTCATTTATAAAGAGAGACAAAGTTGGATTGTGCATATGATTAAAATGATCATATGTCATGTCACCTTGTGTTCAATGTGAAGGTCAATGTTCAATGAGGATGTCAATGTTATTCATACTGATGCCATGACGCCATTGTTGATATTAAGGCAATACCTACGACTAAACATAATAATATTTACATGCCACGTAGCCCTTATCCAAAGCAAAGTTTGCAATTTGACTATTATCATGAATATCTGTAGGGATCTTATTTCTTGTAAAATATAATGAATGGATATTTTTTACAGGATAACGATTTTTTTTTGTGCAGGACAATTTTACTCTTCAAAATACCTTCACTTGGTATCCGTCATATTGTAAACAGTGCAATCACTCTCAAGTCGCAATAACACGATTAGTTTCATTGTCAATCATTGTTTCATTTGGGCGTATTCGAACGCAAAATAAAGACCACTCTATGCATTATAAGCCTTTATAAACTACACAGGCAAAACAGCATGCAACTCAACTGGTATTGAGCCCTGCACTAATTTGGATCATGAAGTTACTTTCAAAGCATGCTCGTATAACGCAACGAGCGTTTGTGTACATTTGTTTCCAATAGGCGTAGATCTCCTTTGTATGCAAATTGACTTAATAATTGAGACAATGCAGTTTTAATAAACAATATCCGTGTCAGCATTCGCTAGATGTATTACCATTTGTGTACATATATAATGAGAAATCCTGACCTAGGTAAACTTTCGTGTTTACTGAAAATAGTCTTTGCCACATTCTCGTTTGACGGATACCTGTCCATGTGAGACACTGCAGGTACTTTGGTACTTCTGTCTCAAGGCTCTCACTGCCGATTACAGTTGCATGTTACTTAGGCAAACATGCTAACCGGGCGCATTCTCAACTGAAATGCACGTTGTGAATTGGAAGAATTAGTAGACTATTAAGTAACACGCGAGTGTGTAACAACACACTCAAACAACGGTCCCGAGTCCAAAAGAAACAGCTCTCGTTTATGTATTTGCGCGAACAACGAAAGTCATGTCTGTGATTTTCATCTACATACTACAGAATATGTTGATGTTTCGCCAGTGTGGCGTTGCAGCGGAACATCATTTAACAGGTCAACCAGTGGAAACTATGGCAATCGAGGGTACTTCTGTCCAGTTGCAATGCAAAGTGACTATTACTTTAAATGGTAACCATACACATAGTATAAGATGGCAACTCAACGGTGAAACGTACATAGAAGAGACTGATTCTAAGTATGAAATCGACCACGAAAGTAATTTTGAAGGACAAAATGGTTCTTTGACTAGCACATTGACAATCGTTGATGTAGCAAGAAAAGACAAAGGACTGTATAGTTGTGATTTGTACCAAGATTCATCCAAACTACTACCTAGTTCGATTAGAACAAAATTGACAATCATTTCAAAGCCTACGTTTCTACGTGAGCCGAGAAACCTCACGGCCATCGAAGGCCACCCTGCGACGCTACGCTGTAAAATAGTGGATGTAGACAACGGTGAAATGTTTGTGAAATGGACAAAAGATAATTCAGTTGTCGCTACATCTAACGCTGACACAACCAAATTTGACGAAAGTGGACACGATCCTCGATATCTTATTATAGGCGACAAAGCTAAAGCATATCACTTGCAAATCAGGAAGATACAGCAAAGTGATGCAGGAATATTTTATTGCAGTGTTCAGAGTAAGATGTCGGGTGAAGTCATTTTACAGTCATCTGACGCCAAGCTGGAGGTCCTGTTCCCACCAGACTATAGCTACCCATCATGCAATACAGCTGGATTCCTGAAAGATTCAGCAGGTGACACTTTAACGACAAAGTGCATTTCTAGAGGAGGGAACGGACCTCTTCGTCTATCATGGTTACGAAGTGGAAAGGTAATAAACGGAACACGAATCGATGACAAAAATCCCGATATCACAGATACATGGACTTTGACACCTGCTGAAAACGGTTCAAACATAACCTGTGTAATGAACGGTAAAGCTGTCTTGAATATGCGTCAGTGTGTGATTGGTCCATTAGATGTACACTTTGAACTGACAGTGTCTATAGAACCACGAACAAGCCAGGTGTCTGTTGGCCAATCAGCGTCATTTCACTGTACAACCAATGCAAATCCGCCTATCACATCATATTCATGGTTTCTAAATGAAAATCAGCTTGATTATTCTACTTCTCACTTAACAATTGATTGGAGTGAAGTTGAAGGGCAAGCAACGTCAGACATTTCTGAAGTAAAAGTTACCTGCTCAGTGAATGGTGCGAATGCCAATGTTTCAGATACAGCAACTCTCAATATAAGGAAAAATGTCACACTCATATCAAAAGCGCCCCAGGCAGTTCAAAAAGTACCATACACGTTGATATTCTATGCAGAAGTCGGCTTTTCATGCTTTTTGTTCGTTGTAGTTGTTGTTCTTTTCATCGCTTATCTTTGGCAGGGGAAGAAAGCAAAGGCTATCGAGCGACATTCTAGCAACAATCAATCTCTGGATGCGTCTTGCGACTTTACAAGTTTTCGTAGATGTGATATCGCCTCTGGAGAAAACACAGTACACGTGAATAATGTCAGTGATAAGCGCTCCAACTCTAGCGATATTTACGAAAGTCCAAGACAGAGTGGTGAAGAGTCCACATTCAATGATTATGAAAGCATTAACGAGGATCAAGTAGACGACGTTTATCAGTCTATAAAAAGCAGAAGCATTAGCATGTACATGTGACTAAGCAAACTGATTCGTAAGAATCATTCTGAGAACGATATACCGCATTTGTAAAAATAAAGTCATTAATATTACTACATGCAAATAACATCAGGTAGCAAAACGCCAATTGGTGTAGTGCTGTAAGAACAATATATACGTGATAGTTAGCCAAGATAACCTATCGATATTTGTATAATCTACACTGCAGTAAAACTGGTTGTATACAGACCGTAACCTTGCACAAAGTCACCCAGGAACGTTGCAACAGAAACATGGACATATTTACTAAACTTACTTTGAGAAGACTGGCTGTATACGACATGAAAAGTTGGTCGAAGAAGTTTTGTTAAACATTCCAAAATTTACCTTAATGCCGTTACAATCCACAATGTGAGCTAAAATTTCAACGTGTCTCGCCTGTGCATTGTATCTTTCAGTTTTTTCAACTAAGAATTATTTTCACAGGTACAACCTAAAGCTACATTTTACTCTTTGATATTTGAGTGTATATAGTGTCTCACAATCTCTAATGAGTGTCCAGTGTTACAACAATTCAAGAGTTTTATGTTATTGAGATGCAAGAATATGTTTGACCGCAAGCAAATGGAGCTTGGTCTCTAAAATGAAAATCAAAGATCACATGTTGCGTGAGTGAATCGTAAAGTTACGTGAGAAACAAACTTCATACCATTTTAGGGAGGAATGACAATGTCAAAGTTAAAGTTAAAGTTTTGACGGGGTTCCCGATTTGCAAATACAGCTACCAACCTTAATTTTAACAGCAAGTTCAATCATCTACACCTATAAAATTTTCGAACACGTTGTACCCCTGTAAACTCCAGGGAAATATCCTCGAAAACCTATCATTAGTAGCATATGTTCAAGTGAAGCAATTCCCTAGTATAGCCAGCGAGAAAAAACGATAGTTGTGATTATAAAGATACATTGTACAACCTTACGAGCGACACTTCTTCTCTCGATTTTTGGCAATACATTTTATCTAGTCAGTGACTGTATGAAATTGAGAGCATAACTCTTATTTTTTTATTCCAGCCTGATGGCTGTACTGCTTAATGTCTTTTTGCTTGCTATCATGTCTATATAAAGCCACACTACTGTTTATTGTTCCGTACCCTAATCTCGGTATGAGGTCACTCTTTACGAGGGTAAGCACTGTAAAAGAAGTACTACTAACTGACACTCAATCTTCGTCATGATTTCAGATATCTGTGTAAACTGGGTACATAAATGCAAGCTTGAGTAAGGTTGACAAGTCGTCAAACCTACAATGATTCTTGTCATTTTGCTTTCAAACTTTTTTCAGTGCAATCACGAAAATAAAATAATGCTACATGATGTAATTTTTTTGTCGTGGCTATACCAATTTTGCTTTATTCTTCACTCTCGTCTGTAACATTTAATTCACAAAACACGTTAAGTGGACTGATTAATTACAGAAGGCGCAGAAGAGTGACACAGATTGGCGACGCACATCCACATTGAAATGCGTCTGCTCAATAATTATGTGCAGTACAATAGTCCATTTTGTTCCGACCTCTGTCATACCTAATACGTGTCATATTGAATTAAATGTGACCGTGAAACAACTATGAAATTCCCTGCTATCTATCTTTCTGTATCTCAGGCACGGGATAAGAACGTGACATTACATAGCACTGCAAATAGTACTCCGATTAATAATAGTATGATAAATTACTTTGCACTTTTTTGCTCTTAACTGTAGCTGTGTACTATACCTGAACATACGCCACATCAAGATTCAGTGTTCTACAAACTTACGTTAGCGTTGCAGGCCAGATTACCGTAAAAATCCGGCACAGTGTTCAATTCTACTTTTTCCAGAAGTACTGTCATGTAACATATTGTCCGCTAAATACTACAGCTAGTAATATGATCGTAAGGACTTGAGTTAAAATGGGACAACACCCCTTTATGGAGCAGCCTGCAGATACTGACGCCATCAAAGGCAAGTACTTTCGCAGTGTGATTGATTATCTATTCAATTATAGGGAAGACTAGGCCCTAACATTTGTAACTGAAGAGGCAACAATTTTACGGAAAAGACTACTTCTTAGTAAAGTATAGAATAAACATGTACAACAACAAATCTTTAAGATTAAAATCGGTGTAACGTTTACTTGATTTAGGATCAGTGTCACTATCTTTAACGTACCTACACCAGACGAAGGTTAATAGCATTCCATTTTCTCCAGAACCAGCTTTGGGTACTTCGAATATAGCAAATTTTAAAGGAATTTCAAAGCCGAAATTTTTAGGAGGACCAAGAAATGCGCGTGCCATTAAATGGGGGAATACGACGCTTTAGTGTTGAATTCAAGCTGAAATATTTCACACCGGTACATGCAGCAAAGATTTAGAAGTCGTCGTGTCTGAAGTTACCACAATTAGATAGGAAGACAAGGACATGATGATCGATATTCGATCTTAAGTGACAATTGTAACATTGGAGAATATATGTGTGAGAAGAAGAGGTGGATGAATATTTTTCAGCAGGTGACGTTTACGACAGAGTGCATTTCGAGAGGAGGAGGAGGATGGAACTCTTTGTTAAAGCTAAAAGTATGGATTATAACTTAAACTCCCATGTCTATCCGGGAACAGTCCCAGATTGCAATAATGTAATAAATGGAACCAGTCCGAAAATTCAAATAACGCAGCTTGGTACTCGTACAACTGCGGATCTCAACAAAATACGATTTTTGACTGATTAGAAATTGCCTTTTTTGGTTCAAAATTAGTCTCGTTTTACGATCCGTAACTGCATTTTGGATAGCTGTACATACATCCAAAGTACATTCATTGTATACGACAGGTCGAATTTTCAGATAATCATTTGGTGTCAGAGACACCATCATTATCGCTTGTTTGATGTGTCATAAGAATACGTACAGTGCATACAGTGCTGTAAACATGAATTGTAATAACTGAGAAAGATCAAATTTCGGATAAAAGACGGTGCCAGAACTGAAGATATCTATGGTTTATGTTTGGTGTATTGTTTTCGATGGATAATCTCGACGAGTGCATAATTGTTTAGTTGCAGCATTTTGGCTTATTAGTTTGTAGGGCAATTCTATCTATAGAAATATGGCGTCTATACCCTTTTATCGCGAACTTTCACCTTCGTTTTTAATAAAAGAAAAAAACAGAGGTAATTTACCATCAAGATTGAATGGGAAAACATCTACTTAGACTGTTAATAAAACGTCATTGTCTTCATTCATCACACAATTGTATCTGCAGACAACAAATGTCTCTTTGTAAAATAAGGGAATATGGCTCCACACATCGGCTATCAAATCATTTTAGGAGTTGTGTGTTAACGTTTTGCGGTATAGCGATTGTGTATAAGTACTATTTCTTTGTGTTACATTCATGTTGTATAAAATGTCAGGTGTCGGTTACTTGGTGTTAGAACATAGCACGGAGAGCATTGTACGAAGCCCTGTGGTATCCCCTCACGAATTTAAATAAAGTACAGCCGCTTATTCGCACGTAATTAGAAAGAACCACTGATGTAGCCCCTCACGAAGCCTACATAAACTACCGTCGTTAACTCGCAAGTAATTCGAACGAAGCGCTGTCATAAGTACAACCGAAAGCTAAATAAACGACTTTATCTAGTTTAGCCAGCTTTCGCCAACAGCCGCCATGTGGGCTTTATCCATCCATCTTGATGATGCTATTTAATTGTGGACGAAAGCTGACATTAAAGCACCATTAATACACCCACTTGTGTGGCAGCCAGTATCCACTCACATCATGACATCATCGCAACTACGCATGCCTCGACAGTAATTCCTCGACAATAATCCTTGTGATAATGGAAATTTGAGGGTGCGACATAATAGAGTCGTTGCTGCTGTAGGCCGAGCGCAATAACTATAGACAATGTCGGATTGTTTTTGTTGATGTTTACATTTCCGTTTAGTTATGGTATGGGCACATTAACGTCGGTACGTTTTTTTGTTTCAGACAGTTATTACAGTTACCTAAAACATTTAACATAAATGGCGTCCTGTAAAGGAAAGAGGTTTCAACTTAAATGTATTACGTTACATTAATGTCAGTGCTGCTCCGTCAGGTCACGCTCATCCAAAACTTTAAGGTCACAGCGCGATGTAAATGGTCTACCTCATTCCACGTAAAATAATAACATGAACGCCTGAGCACGTCGACGGCCCCGACCGAAGGCGGAGGGCAAATCACAGATACTTGATAAATTACATAATGGAAGTTACCGTCATTTAAAACTCCAAGTGCATTGTTTGTGCGCCTCGATAATTTTGCAACCATTCTCGCTGATTTCCTTTGTTCAATTATAAGCTTAAGCCATAAATCTGACAACCGAAAGTGTTTTCTCGATATAAAAAGCAGAGAAACCAAAGATAATATTACTGTAACGCGCTGGGCAGGCTGTTTGACTCTCCTACCTGCTAAACTAGACTGACAGATTTACAATCATGTCAGCGTTTATCCTCTTTATATTAAAAACAGAAATGCTAAATGGAGTGAAAGCGGAAGTCATTTTACCTGTCATCTGCCGCGAAGTTAGATGTCCTGTTCCCACCATACGAAAGCTACCCATCATGCAATACGGTAGAATCAAACAATTATTCATCAGGTGACATATTGACGACAAAGTGCATTTCTAGAGGAGGAAACTGACCTCTACGTCTGTCATGGATACGAAACGGCGAAGAAATAAACGGAACACGTGTTGACGACAAACATCCCGTTATCAGACTCTGATACTTGGACATTGACAGCTGAAGACAGCGGTTCAAACATAACGTGTGTATTGAAGAGAAAAGCTTTCTTCCATAGAGGTCAGTGTGTGGTTGCTCCGTTAGATGTATACTTTGAACTGATGGTGTATATAAAACCACGAACAAGCCAGGTGTCTGTCGGCCACTCAGCGTTATATCAGTGGACAGGCAATGCAAGTTCTCCTATCATAACATATTCATGGTTTGTGTACGGAAATCAGCTTGATCATTCAAATTCAAACTTAACAATTGATTGGAGTGAAGTTGAAAAGCAGACAACGTCGAACATTTCGGAAATAAACGTCACCTGCACAATGAATGGTACGCATACCAATGTTTCAGATACAGCAACTGTCAATATAACGAAAGATGCCTCACTAATATCAACAGCGTCACGAGAAGTTCAGAAAGGACTATCTACGTTGTCATTTTATGCAGAAGTCGGTTTTTTATGCTTTTTGTTCGTTGTAGTTGTTGTCCTTTTTATTGTTTACCTTCTACAAAGGAAGCAAGCAAATAATTACAAGCGTCATTCTCAAAACAACCAATCCCGTGATGCATCTTGCGATATATCAAGTATTGGTAGATGTGATGGTGCCTCTGGAGAAAACACTTTACAGTGGGATAATGTTAGTGATGAGCGTTCGCACTACAGCGATCTTGACGAAAATACAAGACATAGTGATGAAGAGTCCACATTCCACGATTATGAAAGCATTAATGGGGAGCATGCAGAAAGCATTTATCAGTCTTTGAAAAGAAGAAGCATAGCCGTGTACATGCAACTCAACAAATTGACACGAAAGAACCATTGTCAGAACGATATTTTGCATTTGAAAAAAATAGAGTGTGTTATTAGTAAACCTGACCAGGCGCATATGACATCAGGTCGCGAACAGTCAATTAGAGAACTGCTGTAAGAACAGTATATACATAAAAGTTAGACAAATTAATCGATATTCGTTGAATTTCCACTATAAACGACTGATGGTTTGGGAGACCGAAATCTTGCACAGAATGCCAGAGGAACGTTGAAATAGAAACCTAGCCATCTTTTAATTGACTCATTCTTTTCAACAGTAGCTGTGTTAGACACTGTAAGCTTGATCGGGGTGCATCTTGTTAAACCCTCGAACATTCTGAGTATACACTACAATTTAATATTTAATATTTGAGCGTCCGTGTCAAACAATCTTTTATGACACGCAAGATTATAGTTATGGTTTGATTGCTTGCTTTGCTAAATTGTAAAACCTTAACAATAAAGCAGGAATGTAAAGCATTATTCATCTCACTGCCACGAAAGGACTACACCTTTCGTCATGAAATCGCCTTTAGCGAGATTGAAATTTGTAATGCTCCTTTTTCCTTCAAAATGATTTAAAACTAACACTTTATCAGCTTACAACTTGCAAAATGCAACATATGGTGTCAAGGTGTTTCAACTGTACAATATTTTTATGGTGTCGAGATGCAAGAAAGTGGACTTGACTACTAGATAGAAAATGGAGCGTTGTCTCTAAAATGAAAAAAATTACGATCATAAGTTGCGTACGTGATAGGCCGTGAAGTTAGAAGGTCAATCAAGCTGTACGATTTATAAAACACCACAGCTCAGAGACGTATTCTTCATAAACAAATATGAGCCATGAATAAATGGCGAATTGGTTTACTTCAAAGAGAGATTTTGGTAAACCAGCATTGGCATTGTTGTAAAAGATAGTGGTTTAGTTTGCTGGATTTGCATATTGTGTCATGAAAAAATGTGATAGTTTTGTACAACAGAATTTAATTCAATGTACTGACATACTTCCTCGTTTGTGAGCTAAATGTACTGTATTATTCTACTTTCAACCATATGTTCCTTTTCAGAATATTATCGTATATGTTGATGTGAAACTAGATTTGATAGTTTATGATAGGTAAGATATGACGGAATGTTGTTTTTTAATTTCCAATTAAATACTGAGTTAAATTAACCAGTCTTACAAATAACTTACACATAAAATATTGCCCGTCCATTGTTATGACACCCCATTATTATTATATACGCATCCCTGGACGTCTGAGCTTTCAGGTTTCTTTGCTCATAAAGGTTGGTGTCTCTCTTTTGGATTCTGCAGGCAGATGATAAACGTTTATTCATTCGGTTGAGAACAGAACCTGGCACCATTAGAAATTTAATCTGCCCGCATTATTCATATAAAGCGTACCACCTTTTTTATCACTTATCCGCTGAAAACTAAATCTGTGATCGAAATCGCGAATCGTTGTTGAATAAGGGGAGTCTACTCTTGAAAAGGAGACATTTTTTGTAGAATGGGTAAATGTCACACGTGCATTCCACAGTGTGTGCCGAATATTCACGCAGATACCGGTCTCAGAATGAAAAACTTATAGGAAATTTTCGATTGTTTAGACAGTGTTAGACATTTAAGTATGTGTGCAAAACCTTTCCTATTGTTCAATGATGCATCACAAATATTTAGACCTAGACTTATGCACTTGCCGCCTATATTTTCAGTGAGGTTGTTGTCCGACTGAAAGTGACTTCATTGTTGCAGATGATGTTAACTTCACAGTGTTTATCCTTTGATGTCAATGCTGACTCTGCCGAGTCTCTGCATGTTCAGTATACTGCCAACAGCAGTTTTTGGCGTTTTAGCCGTCTTTATGTATATACGTACACATAGCTGAGACAACTTCATTTGGATGAACCACAGTCACATACTAAGTCTCTTTCAAGTCCGATGGCATCTAAAGTTTTACACATCGTAACTAGTATTTTATAATTTATTATAATAGTTTGTAAATTCCGAAGAGAAGAAACGCAGTTTTAGGAGCTGCAAGCATATATAGCTTTCATCTTGGATCCATAATTAAAAATGTGTCACAATTATTGACTGCAATTTTATCAGACAATAAATGTTCCTTGTCTCTTTCAAAATTGTAACAAAGGTTATAAAGCAAGCAAGTGGATTGTTTCATATGTGGATACTATAAATTTATAAAGACATTGCTTAAATTGCAAGATAAAAAAGAAATGCAAATCAAATCGTACGTTTGACTTGTCCACTTTATACTCCACCACCATTCCCAAAGAAACGTCGACCTCACCAAGGCTTTGATCTTTTGTAAAGCAAGCCTTCCTGCACAAATTTGGCAGCAGAAGGTATCAATTAATACATAATAGGTATCAATCAGAGATAATATGCGTATCGATTTCTTCGATGATACAACACAGTATGGTCGCCAAAATTTTGTTTTCAGTTTTCAAGTCCAGAGTCGCGACTGCATCATACCTGGATCAATTTCTTTCAAAGTTGGTACGAGGACTAAACCCGGTGTATTACAAATAAATATCACATTGTTTTGTGATATGATCCAACATGTCTAGAAATTTTGTTACTATTGTAATGTTTAGAGTCGTAACTACGAAAATGTTTTGAAATTTTGAGGCAATCCCTCCGACCACCACAATAAAAAGCCGGTTTCCTAAATCATTAGACGAATAACGCTGTGATTGATAGCTCCACAACACTCCTACAAGGTGATGAACAAGTTATTACAAGAAGTATTACTCATAACTGTTGTGTTGAACAACGATAACTCTACTTAGTGCTGGGTAAAGATAATTTAGGCAGAACGCGCCTCGGGGACAGATAGTTGGACTTTCAAATTTCTACAATGCTTTTCTGATCAACCACTTGTTGGTTGCTCATTTTAAGCTCTTGGATAAAAGAAAAACTTTAACTGTTTTTGTTTTTACGAAAATACAAAATTTAATTTTCCCATAGAGTTAACACAGGGATTTTGGCCATTCTGAATTACAAATATCGCAAAATGTTTGGTAATTTGTTTCGCTAGTTTCAAAATTTGCACGACCCCCCCCCCCTCCTATTTTTATTGTTGATTTGATAAAAGAATGGTTAAAACGTTTCATTTAGGAAACATTGTGGAATAGTTTAAGTCTTTCACTTTCAAGGCGATACTACATTAAGGGTTGACTATTGTTTTGTCAGGCACGTATTTTCCCATAGCGGATAAATTTAATATTCACGCAAGGGCAAAACTAAGTTGTGATAAGTGAGAAAAGAACTTCATATCATTTTGGGGAGAGAAGACAATGCCAGATTCTAAGTAAAAGATTTGGACGGTTTTCGATTTGCGAATACGAAGCTACAAACCTTAAATTCAACACCATGTTTGTCTTCAGTTATCAAATTTACAAACCAATAATTTGTAGATCTACAACTTACGAGGAATGGCTCCCTAAGCCTACCATTAGCAACATATGTTCACGGTGAAGCGATTGCCGAGAACAACCTGAGAGAAAAATGATAGTTTTGAATATTTTAAAGACGTACATTGTAATTACTTTATACAAACTTACAAAAGACTTTTTATGTCTTTAGGTTCGGCAGTGTATTGTTTCCAGCCAGTGGCTTTGTTCTCTTGACGACTGCAAACTGTATGGAATTGAGGGCAATACTGTTACGTTTCTTTGCCAGTGTCAGGCAGGGGCCGCTTTCTATCATTGCTAACATTGCTAACATATGTCCCTACACCACTGTTTATTGTTCTATAGCCTTGTCTCGGTATAAAACAGCTTCGTACGAGAGTAGGCATAATACTAGTTCTAGTTCATAAACAATCTGCGCCATGATTTCAGCGACCTGTGTAAAATAGGTACCATTGTCTATGTTGATAAGTAACAGATTGAGTTTGACGTCGTTCTAACTAACTTTTAGTAATTCTGGTTATATTTCTTACAAAACTGTTTCAGTGAAAACAAGAAACTTTTAATAATGCTGCAAGGCAGAGTTTTGTCTGCAATGGCTGTACCAATTTCACTATCTTCTTCAATTTCTTCCATTACATGTAATTATTAAATCATGTAAAGTGGACTGATTAAATACAGAAGGGCGCAGAAAAGGGGCACAGATTGGTGACGCACGTTCACAATTAAATGCGCTTGCGCAATAATTATGTGCAGTGCATAGAGTCAATTTTGTTTCGACCTCTGACATACCTAATACGTGTCATATTAAATTTAATGTGATGGCGAAACTAAAAACTCACTTCTATGTATATGATAAAGTATGACGATTTACTTTGGGGTATTTCGTCCCCCATGTACGCTGGTATAAAACAGGTTTTAATGGGTCGTCATGAGTAAAATATGATGACATACTTTTCTTTTGTATTATGGCACGGAATGTGTTACAAATCCATTGAGCTCATTGATTACATGATTTGTTATTTCAGTGTGATTTAAATTGTTGTCGGGTCCTTTTCTTGAATCATTCTTCCATTTGTAGTCAGGTGTCTTTGCTGATTTAGAAGTGTTTTCGGTCACTATAATTGTAGTTTTTTCGGTATAATATTGTAAGCTTACAACTAATGGCACGATGTTTTACAAGAAATCATCTCCTCACGATAATTTGCCTATGTAATAAAAGTTACATGGTAAATAATCCGATTCAGATTTTTTTTCACAGAGTTTACATTAAACACCCATTTCTAAACGTGATGATTGCAACGATTTAAGCCGGCACTTGAAAATAATAAAATAAATAAAATAAATAAATAAATAAATAATAAAATAAATCAAAAATAAGTTATTAAAAAAATCAAATGCTATGTTTGGTTTATGTATTGCACAACTAAACTGCCTTTTAATTGCTATATTACCGCCATTATTATTTAGAGGTTATAAACGGCAAGCGAGGGTATTTTATTGCGGATATAAGACCTCTGGGGTGAAAATTAGCATATTTGGCGGGAAATAATCACCGAGCGAAGCGAGGTGATTATTTCACCCAAATATGCTAATTTTCACCCCAGAGGTCTCATATCCGCAACCGAATACCCGAGCGCACCGTTTATAATCTCATTATAATATGCTGAAGTTAAAAACAAGTGGGCAATTTCGTTATTTAGGGCCGAAGTTTGAACGAGAGTTCAGGAGCACCCAGCCTCATACAAACTCTAAAAAAGAACGTTTCAGAACGCGCGCGCGTGCACAGTTGAATTCATAAAATACGGTTACGCAACGCATCGATATCGCGATAAGACATTGAATTTGAAGAATTTTACTTAAAAAAACCCTCAAAAAACTTTAAAAAATCATGTTGTTACATAGCCTCTGCTCCTTACAGAAACTCTTCATTTGTTGACTCGTCAAGGTGCACTAGACTAAAATTTAACAATCAAAATCAATCTGAAGCCATAGACTTGTTCGACATTATGGCGCGTTGAGCTCTCAAGTTGGCGTTCGAAATTTGCGCGAGCTCAAGAATGTTACGCGGCGCGCAGGTCTTCTTGTTGAGAATATAAACCCCTGCTCCAGCCAATCAGATTGCCGGATTCCAGCTAAGCATATTATAATGTATACTTATCACTGGACAAGCTTTGAGGTTTCTCTGTTCACAAGGGTTGGTGTTTTTCTTTCAGACGTGTCTGAGCCACAAAATAACTTTATTTGGAAAGTCGGTTTGTAACAAAGTTTGTGGCCAAGAACTCTAAAATCAAAATGCCTCACATAATTCATTTACTGCGAAAAACATTATGCGTATCAGTAAATAAGTTCATCGGGGTGAGTTGGTTACAGAAAATAAGTTTTTTCACGTACATGCACGAAGTTGTTGGTTTCCTTATCCAGCTTCCGACAACTGACCTTCAAAGGACTGACTGATATGTATTGTTTGTCTGTGTTCACCGCTAGATGGCGCTGCAGAAAGTGAACAAATCTTGACGAATATAACTTAAAGCTTGTGTCCTCCTTCACCTTTTCACCTGTCGACAAGAAAACAGATGACTTACTGGTTGTTAAAAAAGGAACAATATCATGATTTGAAGTAACATTTTACATCGTTCATCAATACTTTTTTATACATCTACAGAGCAATATGATGTAAACTGGAAATATCAAATGTTCTTGAAATTTTCTATTAACGAAAGGGTATTGATTTAAGGGGCAAGGTTTTTTCCTTTATGTCCTTGAAGATTTTACTTTTAATGATCTTTCCCTACAATACTGATACAAGTGAGGCAGCACATACTTTCTGGCAGAAACGGAATAAATGTAACGAGAAAAATCGGTTGCCAAGATACGACTAAAGAACGACACAGTACATAATGAAAATAATTAAGATAGAATGCAAATAATTCAAGACATGATCTTTTGGAAGAGTTTGCCAGATATGTAATACAAGGCAAACAACGAAAAACCTTGGTAGAGAAGGCTTCGGCTTTGACACTGATATTTGCAGCTGTTCGTTTTCCTTGTTCAACATTACGGAAATGATTTTTTTTATATTTTGTATGGTAGTGGATTGAGAATCTACCTCCTACATAACACGTTGACTATCCTTCTTAATCCAAAAGTTCATCGGGAAACATTAAAGTCCAATATTGCAATAACGTCATTTGGAAAAGACCGGGATTTCAAATAATGTAGATTGGGACTCGTACACTTGCACATCACAAAAAGTGCAATATGACACTGATCCGAGATTGCCCTCTTTAGGTTAAATTAAAGTCTCGGTTTAAATTCCCATATTGCGTATTGATGGCTGTAACTTCCAAAGGACTTTTATTAAATATGAAAGTTGTATTCTCAGATCATAACATGAAAGAGACATCTATTGGAAAAGATCAATTTTAAGAGAGAAACAATGTCAGACCTGAAGGTATAGCTCTGGTAGACTCTCATTTTTGTAAATAAGACGATCGCTTAAAACTGCTAAACTTTATGAAAAGGAAATAAAAAGTTGCTGTTCATGAAGGGTTGTGACCTGAATGGATGTCGTTCAATAAAAAATTGTTCATGTGTTCAAATCTGGTACAGTGTTTAATATTTATTTTTCCAAAAGTACTGTCATGTAACATTTTATCTACTGTATACTACATTGTACGGAGTAATAATAGCACAATTCTCCTATCAGGCATGATACTGACGCCATTGAAGGGAATTCATTTCCTTTGCAGTGTAATTATCTCTTCACTTATAAAAGGAGATTATGTCATACGTTGGCAACGGAAGAGCAGTAATTTCACATACAGAAACAAATCCTTAGCATACATTAAGTAACAATATCAAAGATTACAATCGGCACAACATTTACTTGAGGATCGGCTCTATTATCGTTAACGTATCTAGATTCAATTGAAAGACCAATTTCTTGAGAGTACCAAGGAAAGTGAGAGCCACTGAAAGTAGGGTAGTGTAGAATTCAAGCTGCGGACTCAAATATTTCACATCCATGGACCAGTGAAGATATAGAAGTTGTGTCTGAAGGTACCACATCTGGGAAGACTAAGGCGATGATGATCGATTTTCATTATTAAGTGACGATCATAATATTGGAGAATAATATTATATAGGGCTCAGCCCTTGGTGTCGCGCCAGGGGTTAAGATTGGCAATGTTATTTGTATTGATTCATGATAAACTGTAATTGTTACTTGATAAACGTTTATATGACAACTATGCCCAGTTTCCCTCTGATGAAAGAAGTTCACGCACGTACACGACGTCAAACCCTGCAGCAGGTCAGGTATAGATTTTCTGTAGCGTGTAAAAATTTTGGACAAAAATTGGCAATTTTTACAATGATAACAGCCTATTGGTTAAACAAGGGACGTATTATGCAATCATTATCATTGCAATGGTAACCGCACTGCCCACCTTCCACTTGCAAGCTGAAAACTATAGCGTTCCGTCTAAAAACTGGCAATTTTTGAATCTAATTATTGACACAGGGGGCGCTCTTCTATAATTCAATCCCAGCATTCTTTGCGTATGCCCCCGTTCATATGCACGACAGTTTTCTCCGTTTATCTATATTAACGATACTTTGTATCAGCGACAAGGTGTATAATAACATTTACTGGCTAATAAAAGAGGTATATTTTATAAAAGGCATGTTATATAATAGTAATTTGTTTCGTATTTTTTTATTTACGAGTACTCAAAAAAAACATGGCGGCGCCCATGGAAGAAGGGTACACTTCCGGTTACTCGCATAGTATATTATGAATAAGCGCATGCGTAGTCAGTAAGCCGCTGGCGCGACTATTACCTGTGAATCTTTATTGTGAGAAGAAGTTGTGCAGGAATATTTTATGATAGTGTATACCTCAAGACGTCAGGTGAAGTTATTTAGAAATATTTTGAAATGTAATGTAATAGGTTCTTTCGCTAATCATGCAATGGGTTTGAATTGAAAAATTATGCATAGGGTGACTTTGACGACAGAGTGCATTTTGAGAGGAGGGAGTGGACCTCTTAATGTGTTATGGAAACAGAAAACGGAAAAAAATTAATTATCAATGAAGATGAATAATTCTTTAATAATTACTAAAATTAAAAGAGAGTGATAATAATAATTAATTAATAATTACTGCTCTTCCGTTGCCAACTTATGGCATAATCTCCCTTAAAATTAATTATAACAGAAAAAATAATTGAACGCGTATTAATAATAAACCTCCCGATATCAGAGATAAATGGTGCGAGCCTAACAATTGTAATGAAGAGTTCAGCAGTTCGGAAGAGATGTCACTGTGTGATTGGTCCATTGAATGTGCATTTGTGGCCAATGGTAATCTGTGGAACATAAAACTACCCAGGTATCTGTTTGTCAACAGGTAACATTAAGACGTCAAGTCACTGCCAACACACCAATAATGATGACATAATTTCCTGAACGGGAAAAAGTTTGATAATTAAAAGTAGGAAATGAAGGTCAATGCGAAGGGAATGAAAGAGTACATAATTGCAATTTAATGTCACCCACACAGCTACTGCTGTACATGCTCGCGATGACGTCTTCCTCGATGCATGTAATGAGTAAACAACATTTCACGAAAGGAATGTATATTTTTAGAAACAATTACAATGAGTTGCTAGCTTTTCAAATCAAGCGTTCTAGACGAACATGAAGATATTGTAGTAATTAAGTGTATAATTCTAGCGAACATGAAAACGTTGATGAGAGACTTTCAGATTTCAACTCATTCCGTTATATTTCATGAGTTTGCCTCGTTGTATTTTTCTAAAGTCACAATATTTAATTTTATATATTGACACAGAGGGCGGAGTCAACCTAGCTCATCCTGCTTGTGTTCACCTTTTCACCATGTGATATTGATTCAGAATTTCACTTAGCTAGCTCCCTTGGCACCCTATTTGGTCAGATCATACCGGGTATGGACAATATACAAAACCCCGCTATTTCAGATGTGACCACACGCAGGGTATTGGCCATACGATGTGGCAGTAATTGTTTCCCATAACTTCCTGTCCTAAATTTGAAACTGCTAATGCTGTAGTTGGAAAATGGGAGATATAATCATGGTATAAAGTAACAGCAAGGCAAAGAGCACCTCTCTCCTTTTCATAATCAATGGCAATCGTGTGTTCGATTTGAAGCTAAAAAAGTAGCTGAAACATCAGAACAAACAACAGTACAGAGGTAACAACTCAACAAACAAATTTCCACATATCCTACACCAAAAACAAGCCATGATAGTGTTTTGAAGTTACATACTAGGCCTACAGATAGCAATGTTGTACAGAGTTGCAGCAAAAATATTATTTTGCAATGTAGCTCGAGGAAGCTTTCATCATCGAAGTATCGCCTGTTAAGTTGTGATACGGAATGATGTCACTTCAGTGAGAGGTCGAATGTATACCTTACAGTGGCAATTTAACAGCAATAATGTTACGGATACGCAGTCTGCCTATGAAGTTGACGACAATTTGATCAAGGTATAGGTTCTTTCTATCATAAATGTAAGAAGACAATAAGAAGGGTTATATCGTTGTAATTTATCTGGAAAATCAGGAATAAAACTAACCACCTCTGAAAATTCTCAGGTTACGAACGATTCAACATCTAGATTTCTGCAAGATCCGAAGAATGACACTGCCGTTGAAGGTCACATGACGATATTACAATGCAGACTAAATTCTGTAGTTTCCGATAAAACATATTTCGAGAGGGGGAGATGGATTTTTAGTCTATCATGGATACCAAATGGAGAAGAAATAACCGGAATTGGTATGCGTAATAGAAATCCAGACATCAGGGATACGTACAACGGTGCCAACATAAAATGTTTAATGAAGGGTTAAGCTCTTCTGAATAGACGTCAGTGTGTGAAAGTCCCTTCGATGTATAATTTAAACAGTCAGTGACGTTTGCGTGTAGCTAATGTGAGTAGTAAAGTAAACGTGGACAACTGGGATTAAGTAAGAATTTTACACCCATTTTATTCATTTATCTACATGAAGCGAAGGAAAAATTAACCATCCATGTAACTAAAGTATAACCCTGACCTATATACGAACTCACGCACGCGCAGCAGTGCATTGTCCTGAACTAAGCGGGCCTGCTGAGCATGTTTATACACGTTCCGAAGGTGTACGGGAAATTCCGTGTGAGTCATCACCATCAAACTAGCCTCCGTTGTCAGTCCGGCCGGTCGCGGAGTCTAGCTGAAGTTAACTAACTTTCATATCCATTCAATCCATAATATCGTAGATATCGCTCCAGAGGTGGACTAAATCCT